>CM035413.1:95695818-95873473 GCA_020310875.1 Ceratopteris richardii | reverse complement strand
GTGTAAAGTTTTTTGATGAAACTTTGTATGAAGTATCTCCTAGAGATTGCGCATCTACTCCAAGTTGAATCACTTCAAAAGATTAAGTATAACTTGAGAAATTGATTTCACAAGTTACCTATGTCAGAAACTGTTACTCAGAACAGTCGACTTTACACCTGTAACTTTTAAGACTTGGTTCTCCGTGAATAGAACCCGTTTTACAAAATGCTTCTAGATATGAGTAGCTTATCTTCCACTTAAAGATCAAGCCCTCACTCATGCAAAACTTTAAACTGTACTAGGAGAAATGACCAAAACATTGACTTCGAAATCTGCGCCTGTTTTAGGAACTAGTGAACATGCTTCACATATGAATGTTCCTACACTTAATTCACTCAGCCTGATTACAATTGGAAGCTGAAACTTTGCACAGAGGTCAAGCAACTCTCAACTTAGACTTGTACAAAAGCATTCCACAATTGATCTACTGTAGAAGGAGAACACGCAGAAACATCGGGCGCAAAATTTTTCATTTACTCAGAGAAAATACAACTGAGTGATGAGAGCTAACTCAAATTCACTTTCCTCTATCTTATGACTTCTATTTCCCTCATTCTTGACTTCTAACTAATGTCACATAAGCTCTCATACATGCCCCGACTTTTCTCAAGGTATTTATAGATAATTTGTACATAATTCTTACTGAACAAAATGATCTAAGTCATCTATGACTATGCTAATGTACATATGTGTACACTTCTCTTGTCCTCTGAATATGAATCTTCTTCCATACTTTAGGAATTGATTCTTCCTTCATCATTTGATCTTCCAAGCCTTCAATTGGTGATTGGTCTGCACCAACAGCTCCCCCTCAATCATCAATTGAGGTCTTCTCTGTCTTCTTGATACTTGCCATGTGTTTGAACCTTTGTAACTTAGGTCCATCCAAACTCTTTGTCATCATATCTGCCACCTGTTCTTTTGTTGGAGTGTACATCACTTCAATCTCTTTATCAAGTACCTTTTCCCTCAAGAAATGATACTGAATCTCTATATGCTTAGTCCTGGCATGAAAAACAGGGTTAGCTGCCAAATACAAAGAACTCATGTTGTCTCCAAAAATTATTGGAGTACTATGATCAAACTCAAAACTTTTCATCAAGGTCTTCAACCATATGACTTCTTTTGCAGCTTCTACCATTCCCTTATACTCAGCTTCTGTGGATGATAAAGCAACTGTATGTTGCTTCTTTGAACACCAAGACACTAACTTGTCTCCAACATAACATAGATATCCATGAGTAGACCTTCTATCATCTGAGTCACCTGCCCAATCTGCATCACTAAACACTTTGAATTCTTGTGTCAGAAGTGAAACCATAGTACAAACCTTCACTTAGGGTTCCCTTTATATATCTGAGTACCCTTTGGGCTGCAATCCAATGAGTCTTCTTTGGACAATGCATGAATTGTGATAACACACCTACTGCATATGATAGATCTGGCCTTGTCAAGGTAGCATAGATTAGACTACCTACCAAACTCTGATATTTCTTCATGTCATTGAACTCTTCACCTCCATACCTGCTTAATTTATGATTTACCTCTAATGGTGTAGTTGAGGTCCTGCTATCTTCCATGTTAAACTTGACTAGAAGATTCTTCAAGTATCTCTCTTGTGAAACATATACTCCATGTTGAGTATACACAATCTGCATTCCTAGAAAATAAGATAAGTTTCCCAAGTCACTTATCTTAAACTCCTTCTCTATTTGCTTCTTGAGTTCATTGATTCCTTGAGCATCTGTCCCTGTAACAATAATATCATCAACATAAATGCACATGTAAATATATCCATTTTCACTTGCCTTCACTAGCAAGCTACTATCTGCCTTTGATGCTTGAAATCCACATTCATTCAAGAACTTGACCAATCTGTAATTCCAAGCTCTTGGGGCTTGCTTCAACCCATATAAAGCTCTCTTGAGCTTACACACATAATCTGATCCAATTGATTCCATGAAGCCTTCTGGTTGCTCCATATATACTTCATCTGCAATGTAACCATTAAGAAATGCATTCTTCACATCCAATTGTGACTAATTTCCATCCCTTGCAAGTAGCAATAGCAATCAATGTCCTAATTGTAGACATCTTAGCAACAGGACTAAAGGTTTCATCATAATCTACCCCATAAGTTTGGGCATAACCTTTGACCACAAGTCTAGCCTTATATCTAGACACCTTACCATCTGCAAACCTCTTTGTTTTATATACCCACTTGCATCCAATGACCTTCTGATTCTTTGGTCTTGGTACTAATTCCCAAGTTTCATTTTCAAGTAGAGCATCATACTCTTCTTGCATTGCCTTCTCCCAATTCTGTTTACCTTTGGCTTCTTCATAAGTGGTTGGATCTTCTTCTGTTTTCACAATGTAGGCATAATCTTTTGTTGTTAGGAAAGATGTATCATAACTATACCTTATAGGCTCTTTCCTTTCTCTTGTAGATCTCCTGATTTCTGCACTTCTTGAAGTTTCAGCCTCATTTGATTCTGGATCAAATCTTGGCCCTTCTTCTACATGATCCTGCACTCTACATCTAGAGTCAACTTCATCAACAATTTCTTCACATACTTTTACCTTTGCCTTTCCTTTCCTTTGTATTTCTTCAACACCTGTATACTCATTTGGTGATCCTGTATACCACATGTTTTGCTCATCAAATGTTACATCTTTAGTAACAAGAAATTGCTTTGTGGATGGACTCCACAACCTGTAACCCATCTGTCTATCATCATATCCAATAAACACATACTTCTCTGCTTTTGGTTCTAGCTTATGTCTTAATTGTGAAGGAACATAAGCATATGCAATACATCCAAATACTTTGCAATGATCAAGACTAGGCTTCTTACCCCACCATGCTTCATAAGGGGTTCCTCCATCCAAAGCTTTACAAGGCAACCTATTCACAAGGTATGTTGCAGTGTTAATGGCCTCTGCCCATAAGTAATTTGGACAATTCTTTTCCTTCATCATGGCTCTTGCAAACTCTACAAGAGTCCTATTCCTCCTTTCTGCTACTCCATTCTGTTGAGGGGAGTACCTGCAAGTCACTTCTCTTTTGATACCTGCATTCCACAAATAATCATCAAACTCTTTAGAGAAATACTCTCCCCCTCCATCTGATCTTAACCTCTTTAGCTTTTGTCCTGTGATCCTTTCTGCATAAGCATGAAAGTGTTTGAATGTCTTGAAGACTTCTGATTTAGTCCTTGATTACATACAAAGTAATCCACCTGGTTGCATCATCAACAAACAACACATAATATCTGGATCCATTTATGCTATAGTCCCTTGAGGGACCCCATACATCTGTATGAACCAATTCAAGCATATTTGAATACTTGTACCCTGATTTGTTATAAGAACTCTTATGTGCTTTACCTAATTGACAAGCTTCACACTTGTACACCATATGTTGCCCTTCAATGTTTGGCAATCCAAGCACCACCTGATTCTTTGACATCTCCTTTATAGCTCTCTCATTGAAATGACCTAGCCTTTTATGCCATAGGTCTAATTCAGATACCTTTTGACCTCCATAGGTAAACAATGCATGTCCCACATTACCTTGGACTTTGAGAGTGAACAATCTTCCTTCCTTTTTACCTGCAATTATGGTTTCTATATCCCTGATTTGGATCTTGTACATAGACACCATCATTTGTGAATCTTACCTCATATCCTTTCTCCACAATTTGCCCTACACTTATCAGATTTTTAGGAATAGTAGGAACATAAAGTACCTTACTCAGAAGTGTACTTCCACTCTTTGTCTTCACTGATCCAATGCTCTCCACTTTATGTTTGGTATTGTCACCTGTTTGAACTGTATGTCCATTCACCCTTGCTTCCATATCAGTCATCAAGGATAGATTCCCACTCAGATGATTGCTACATCCTGAGTCAATATAGAAACACTCTTTGATCTTCTCCCATTGATTCATGAGTTGCATTCAAGATAAGAGTCATGTCATCCTTCTGATCTGATGCATAATTGTAATAATTATTGTTGTAGGACTGAGATTGGAAGTTTCTTCCACCTCCTCTACCATATGATGTCCTACCACCTCTTCCTCTGAAATTGCCTCTTTGGTTTCTGCCTCCTCTACCTCTTTGATTATAATTCTGATTATTATCTTCCACCATTTTGATTATTATACCAACAATCATTTGCCAAATGATTTGTTCTGCCACAAATCCAACAAGCTTTAGCATTATCTTTGTTCTTACCTCCTCTTCCTTTACCTCTGAAATTTGTCTTCCCTTTTGTGAAGTTGGCTTGATTTGAATTCCCTTCATCATCATTTGATTGCTTTCCTTTGCAATTCTTTTTCTTGTCCTTAGGAGTACATAGCTTGACTTGTACTTCTATCATTGTCTCCTTTAAGATCCTGCTCAAAGGTTAGCATGTGTCCTAGCAATTGATTAAGGTCAGGAGTAAAGTGATCAAGTGACAACTCTATGGACAATATGAAAGGCTTCCACTTCTCATCTCCTCTTCAACCTGTAAGTATTTGTCTTACCAACTTTTCTTCTTCAATATCTTCATCCACTGCTCCCAAGCTATCTGCAATATCTTTCATCCTTGCCACATAATCTGAAATTGATTGTGAGCTCTTCTTCTTGAAGGTTGTGAACTCAGCCCATAGTGAGGACTTCCTTGACTTAGTTGTATTTTGGAAATGCTCTTCCAAGGCATTCCAAACATCTGTAGCACTTTCCAAACCTCTGATGTGAGGTAAAAGGTAATCATTTACAGCCATGTAGATGATACTCCTTGCTTGAGCATCCTTTCTCATCCAAGTCTTCAACATTGCAAGCTCTTCCCTAGTAGGAATACTTGGATCTGCAAACTCAGGTTTTTCTTCATCTCCTATAATAAATGATATAAGATCTTTGCTCATGAGGTGTGCTTCCATCCTCATGGACCATGCTGGATAGTTCTCCCTATCTAGCTTATCAATCTGCAAGCTTTCTCCCATCTTGTATCCACCTGTGTATTGAAATCTTCAAGCTTTACAAACAATGTATGTACCTTTACTTTCGAATTGAACTCCTTTTGCCTTTCTTGATGTCAATAGTCTTCTCCTCAAGCTTTGACTCCAAGCTTTCACTTCTTAGATCCTTCAAGTGTTGAATTCTCTTGAATCTGCAGCAGTCGGATCCTCCTTTCTTCAAATTGATGTCTCCTGCTCTGATACCACTGATGGAGAATGTTAATCTCCAAAAGAACAACTTACTCTTGTGATTAGAGCACCTCTATACCAAGAGTAAGTCAAACACTCCACTAATTTAGAGGATCAATTGCTAATTATCAAAAGATTAACAAATCTGTGAAGAAGATGAAACACAGAAAAGTCTGCTGCACTATTTCTCCACATTGACCTATCAAACTGTGTAAAGTTTTTGATGAAACTTTGTACGAAGTATCTCCTAGAGATTGCGCATCTACTCCAAGTTGAATCTCTTCAAAAGATTAAGTATAAGCTTGAGAAATCAACTTCTCAAGTTACCTATGTCAGAAACTGTTACTCAGAACAGTCGACTTTACACCTGTAACTTTTAAGACTTGGTTCTCCTTGAATAGAACCCGTTTTACAAAATGCTTCTAGACATAAGTAGCTTATCTTCCAACTTAAAGATTAAGCCCTCACTAATGCAAAACTTTAAACTGTGCTAGGAGAAATGACCAAAACATTGACTTCGAAATCTGCGCCTGTTTTAGGAACCAGTGAACACACTTCACATATGAATGTTCCTACACTTAATTCACTCAGCCTGATTACAATTGGAAGCTAAACTTTGCACAGAGGTCAAGCAACTCTCAACTTAGACTTGTACAAAAGCATTTCACAATTGATCTACTGTAGAAGGAGAATACACAGAAACATCGGGCGCAAATATTTTTCTTTACTCAGAAGAATTACAACTGAGTGATGAGAGCTAACTCAAAATCACTTTTCTCTATCTCATAACTTCTATCTCTCTCATTCTTGACTTCTAACTATTGTCACATATGCTCTCATATATGCCTCGACTTTTCTCAAAGTATTTATAGATAATTTGTACATGATTCTTACTGAACAAAAGATCTAAGTCATCTATGACTATACTAATGTACATATGTGTACACTTCTCTTGTCCTCTGAATGTAATCTTCTTCCACACTTTAGGAATTGATTCTTCCTTCATCATTTGATCTTCCAAGCCTTCAATTGGTGATTGGTCTGCACCAACAAACACATCCTTCAACACCTTGCAGCTTTGAGATCCATACAATGCAACATCTCCCACATGTGTAATCTTATGCTCAATTTCATCCCTTGTCTCTACATGTTCGTGAGTGATGGGAGAGTGTAAATTATAGAAAACATCTTTATTGCAAATCGCATGGTTGTTGCAACCACTATCTATGTACCATGTAAAATATGACTTAAGTCTTTGACTTGAACCATACATCATAAGCAAGTTCTCATTTTCTGATTTTGTTGAAATACTAGCATTATTATCTTGGTTCCTTTTCTATCCCTAATTGCACCCTCCTTTGGACCAACAATCTCATGCATAATGGCCTAGCTCTCCACAATTTTAGCATTCTTGATTGGATGCTTCTCTTCCATTCAATCTTCCTCCTCTTCACCTACTCCTTCCTCTTCCTCTTGATCCATAGCTATGTTTGGAGCCTTCTTGGTTGCTTGCGCATTAGTTTGAACTTCCTCTCCCTCTGCCATGGGAGCTTTGCCACCTCTTTTGCCTTTGGCTCTACCTACATAGAAAACTTCGGCTTGGCTTCTCTTTGATTATGAACCTCCTTGGTTCATCTCCTAAGTCACCATCAATGTGAGTAATTGATCAAATTCTAGTAGGGAATCCCTCACATAGACATGAGGTGAATGATTTCAACCTTCCATTCTCTCTCATGCCATCATCATCTCTGATTGGGCTCCTAACTGAGCCTAAGGCATCTGTCAAGCTTCTTAAAATTCAAAATGTACTCATTTATGTTAGTATTTAATGCTTTCTAAGATTATTTACCTCACTTTTTAGTTGAAAATTCCTTGACTTGGTTTTATGCC
This sequence comes from Ceratopteris richardii, assembly GCA_020310875.1. Lineage (NCBI taxonomy): Eukaryota > Viridiplantae > Streptophyta > Polypodiopsida > Polypodiales > Pteridaceae > Ceratopteris > Ceratopteris richardii. The sequence continues at coordinate 95,866,346 of CM035413.1, read as the reverse complement.
CTATAATGCTATTTTTTATGTGTTGGGATGGAATGAATATGACTCTCTTATCCCTTTCTATCACTTCATTAAGTGCCTTGACCTATCCTTGAAGTGGTGGATCATGTACATGAGGCATTCACTCTATGATACTCATTAATCGCCACAATCCTTTGCCCATAAGGTGGTTGCTAACTCTAAATTTTCATGGTTGATAATTGTCTTTCTCTAAATTCTCTATTTGTGCATTATAATCAGCCATATTGAGCTCTACGATGCTCCTCTACCTTCTCCACAAGTTTTTGTATGCTTTAGAAGGTGTCGATGCTACCTTTTGATAGATTTTGTCTTTCTAGCCTTTCACTAGTTGATATCTCGATTGATGTATCCCTCTTTTGATGTCTTCTTGGCTTGATCAGTCCTTATGCTTCCACAAGTTATCTTGATCCCTTCAACTATTCAATATGATGTCCCCAAAATGCTTTGATACCACTGATGGGGGATGATTCTAACACCCCAATGCAACAATGCAAGATGGCTTCCCTCCACTAGGCCCACAAGGAGTGATATATGACCACTATTCTAGACTTTTCTCTGAACATGTATAGAGACTTAGAATGAAACTTTGAAGAATCAGACTAGACTATAAGAACTATCCAATAAGCTTTAGATCATGTGAAATAGATCTTAAAACTAGGAGAATCATCCAATGCAAAATAGGCTATCTGTTTGCAACACTCTCTACTTATATGTAGAGATATAGCAACACAAACTTGGAAATTTCTCACAACTCACTCAGTAAAACAACTTGAATTTTTGGCACACTTTGGGTAACTATATTACAAAACAAATGAATCTTGTAGACGTTGCTAAGTGAGTCAATCACTACATTAAACTTTTCATCCATATACCTAAGCTCATAATCAAACTCCAAAAGGGTCTCTACCTAGCGAGTCATATGACGATTAAAGTCTATTTGATTAGAGAGCCACTTAATGCTCTCTTGATAAAAAAACTATCATAACCTTGGCACCATATAAGTATTGATGACACCTTCAAAGCATGGAAAAATGTATACAAGTGCTTCTCATAGACAGAGTAATTTTTGTGAGCCAATTCTAGATTTTTGCTCTTTGCATCCACTGATTGACCATCCTAAATTAAAATTGCTCTTATAGCAAAATTGTTCACATTGGTCTCAACCACAAAGGGTTTTTTGGGATTTGCTATATGTAAAAGTGAATTTGTGGTAATTGGTACCTTCAAGCTTTCCATACTTTGCTTTTTTTTGTCTTCCCAATGAAAGGTTTTCTATTTCCCTTTAAGGTGTTCTGTCATCCAAAAAAAAAAATCTTGGCATAATGCTTGATGAATCTTTGATAGAAACTTGAGATAGCACATACTTATGAAGATCCATTTGAATTTTGTATTGGGAGACTATATGCTCAAGGTGTCTAATCTTTGTTTTGAAAAAATCACACTTTGATTCCTTAGCAAAGAGTGAACTTTCCCATAGCATTTGGAATATGTTCCTCAAGTGTTCCAAGTGTTCTTGTTTTGATCTACTATGGATCAAAATATCATCCAAAAGATATACTCTAAAATACCCTATATATTGCCATAAAAACTATTCACGAGCTTCAAGAAAGTGGCAAGAGCATTGATAAGACCAAAAGGCACCACCAAAAACTTGTAGTGCCCATATTTAGCCCTAAAAATAGTTTTAGGGACATCTTCTACCCTAATTATAATATGATGATATATTGAACTAAGATCAAGATTCACGAAGCACCTATCTTGATATAACTAATCAAATAGGTCTTCCAAGCTAGGCATTGGAAAGTTGTTTTAATGGTTACCTTATTTAATGTCCTATAATCTATAAAAATTCTCATAGATCCATCATCATGACTATGCAATAAAAAGATCTATTGTACATGTTGCGAATGAAAAAAACTATCTAACTCTAAAGATGATAGCGAGCTGCATTGTCTCTCCCTGAATATAAAATCTACTTCGATTCTCATAAATTCAAGAGAGTTATTTGTGAAGAGAGATGGTGGATGCAATCCAAAGATGAGTAGGTTCTGCTACAACCAGCTTCACACCAGCCAACTGAGAATTCAGAGTTGATTAGTAGACCCTTTGAGCCTCCTAAATCCACCAAAATATCAGCAAAGTACTTTGGAACATGTATCCCAAACGTTTAAGTGAAGACGGATTAGTTGCGAAATGACTAGCTCCCAAAACTTGCTATTTTTGGACATACACCTACTAGACAAATTGAACAGTGCTCTCAACTTGGTAAGAATTAGATAAATTCCATCTGGGCATAGCAAATAGACTTAGAAAGCTTCCCAATCCAAGTCAAAACACTTCAAATGATGGACTGAGCACTGGGAACAAGATTCATCAATTTCTGGAACATGCCCACCATTCTCGGGGCTCTACAGAGATAGACCAGTGAGTAGTAAAATGCAGATATCTCCAAAACTGTAAATCCAATGAGCATAAAAATTGATATTCAAAAACTATACAGTAAGAGCTATCCAATGCATGTTAAAACACTAAAAATTATTGCATAAAACTCGAGATATGACCTTCTAAAGTTACTGCTCTGAGTGAGTATAGCAGAGAACAAAACAGAGAAGTAGATGATTATAAATGTATAGATTCACATATGATTACAACCACATTGGCAATGAATGTTTGCACAATGGGAGTAGAATGATGGAGCTATGGAGTAAGCTCTTCAATCTCTACAAAATGACATGAAGTGGTCACGTACAAGGCTTGTTAATCACCTCTTCCTTCTTGCTCTTTTTATAGCTATTCTTGGAGGGAGTTTTGAATTCGAATTCAAATGGCTCCACCTAAAAGTGATCCCCAAAGTTAGGAGATATTCCCTCAGCTCAAAATTCATTGTTTTAGGTAGTTTAGACCCACGAATTTTCTTTTACATAATGGATGAGGTAAGCCATCTTTTTCCTTTTTCTTTTTTCAATTACAAGAGATAAAAATGAACTCTTTTACAAGAGGTGTTCACATGACTGCACATGTGACTTACAAATGATCATAATATCAAGCATATCAAGCATATCAAGCATATCAAGCATATCAAGCATGTAGGCTTGGGTAAAATGCACCAACAGCTCCCCCTGAAGCCTAACATGCTTGGCCTCCAAATAAGTCTTCAATTGTCCTTGATTTCCAGCAAGCCAATCATCAACTTGAATCTACTTAACTTTGTACCATCAAGAGCTTTAGTTAACATGTCTGCACATTGCATATCTATAGAGACATAGGATAGTTGAATATCATTGCTCATTAGCTTCTCCCTTACATAATGGTAGTGGACTTTAATATGCTTGGTTCTAGCGTGGTATACCAGATTAGCTGCTAGATGTAGTGAGCTTGTGTTGTCACAAAAAATGTGAGGTGTTGAAGAATGAAGTCCAAGATCTGTGTACAAAGACTTTAACCACATGATTTCTTGAGTTGCATTAGCCAAATCTCTATGTTCCGCTTCACTAGAAGATAATGCCACGGTTGGTTGCTTCTTCAATGACCAAGAAATGATTTTTGAACCTGCAAATGATATATACCAGGATGTGCTTCTTCTATCATCTCTAGATCCGGCCCAATCTGTATCTGAGTAGACCTTTAGCTCAATATCTAAAGTATATGAATAGAACAAACCTTCATTCATGGTCCCCTTTAGGTACTTGAGGACTCTCTTGGCCGCTTCCATATGTGGTCTTCTCGGCTTATGCATAAACTAACTCAAAATGCTTACACTATAGCATATATCCACCCTTGTGAGAGTTGCATAATTCAAACTTCCAACCAAGTTTTGATAGCTTGTGATGTCTTCAATTGGCTCTCCTTCATAAGCACTAAGCTTATGATTTTGCTCCATAGGTGTACCTGCACACTTGGTATTTTCCATCTTGAACTTGACGAGCATGTCATGCACATACTTCCTTTGTGTGATGTATATACCTGAATCTGTGTAGATTAACTCCAATCCAAGAAAATAAGTGAGTGGTCCGAGGTCACTTATTTTGAACCCCTCCTTCATTTGACTCTTTACCTGTTTGATTCCTTCAAGATCATTGCCTGTGATAATAATATCATCAACATACACACATAAATAGATCACTTCAGATCCATTCCTCTTTATGAACAAAGAGGTATCCGCCTTGCTAGCTTTGAATCCTTGGTCCTGCAAATAAGTCACCAATCTGAAATTCCAAGCTCTTGGAGCTTGCTTCAATCCATACAAAGCTTTCTTTAGTTTGCATACATAGTTAGGATGATGTGCATCCTCATATCCAGGAGGTTGTGCCATATAGAATTCCTCAGAAATCCATCCATTCAAGAAAGCATTCTTTACATCAAGTTGATAGAGATTCCAATTTCTAGATGCAGCAAGACTAATGAGAACCCTAATTCTAGGCATTTTTGCAACAGGAGAGAAAGTCTCCTCATAATCAATACCATGGGTTTGAGCAAACCCTTTAGCAACTAACCTTGCTTTGTGTCTATTTATACTTTCATCTGGATTCCTCTTGATTTTGTATATCCATCGAGATCCAATTACTTTCATAGATGGCTTGTTAGGTACAAGCTCCCAAGTGTCATTCTCCTTCAAGGCTTCCATTTCTTCATCCATTGCTCCTCTCCAAGCTTTCTTGTTTTGTGCTTCTTCGAATGTGGTAGGTTCTTCATTGCTTGAATCCTTTGCAATGTAGATTGAGTGCTTGGTGACCAAAGAAGTATCATAACCAAACCTCTCTGGTTTCTTCTTCTCCCTTGAAGACCTTCTAAGTGGTTGATGTGAGCTCTCGGGTCCATATGTAGCATCCTGCATCTTTGGTTTACCTTTGTTCTTCCATAGCTTTAGTCTTTCCAAATCTTCTAGGTCAATCTCCGAATCACTTTCTTCAATCTGCTTTGGCTCCTTTGGTTGATGTGATGGAAAATCTTCATCCAAGTCATAAGGCAGCTTCACTTTCCTCTCATCATCAAACCATGATTTGTTTTCATCAAAAATTACATCTCTACTCATAGAAAATCCTTTATTGGTTGGATTGTACAATCTATATCCTTTTTGGTTTTGATCATAACCAATGAATACACACTTCTCTGCCTTGGGATCCAATTTCCCTCTTACTTGAGAAGGAATGTGAGCATAGGCTAAACATCCAAAGATTTTACAATGCTCTAGACTAGGTCTTCTTCCATTCCACACTTCATATGGAGTGGTTCCATCTAGTGACTTAGATGGAAGTCTATTTATGAGATATGTGGCTGTAGACACAGCCTCTGCCCATAGGTAGTTTGGCAATCCCTTTTCATTGAGCATGGACCTTGCAGCTTCGACAATAGCTCTGTTCCTCCTCTCTGCTACACCATTGAGTTCGGGTGTATACCTTGTAGTGACTTCCCTTTTAATGCCTCTTTCATGCAAGAAGGCATCAAATTCAGAAGAGAAGTATTCTCAACCACCATCTGATCTGAGTCGTTTCAAAGTCCTACCTGTTTGGTTTTCAACAAGAGCAATATACTTGTTAAAGCCATTAAACACTTCATCCTTGTGCTTCATGAAAAACAGAATGGTCCACCTACTACAATCATCTATGAAAGACACATAATATCTTGAGCCTGATATAGATGGCTCCTTACTTGGACCCCACACATCCGTGTGCACTAGATCCAAAGGATTTTGATACATATATCCTTTCTTATTGAAAGGTTGTCTATGAGCCTTGTCGAGTTGACAAGCTTCACACTTATAAATAATGTGTTGCCTTGTGATATTAGGCAAACCAAGCACACTTTGGTCCCTGCAAATTTGTTTGAGTTTCCTCTCACCAATGTGAGCAAGCCTTTTGTGCCATATCTCCAACTTTGTTAGAGTTTGAGTTCCATAGCTAAACAAAGCTATGTACTTCGTATCTTCCACTTCAAAAGTGAAAATCCTTCCTATCTTTTCTCCTTTGGCAATCCTTCGAAAGCCTTGCCTTGGGTCTTCAACATATGCTCCAAATCGGTTGAATCTAACCTACAATCCTTTTGCAACAATCTGTCCAACACTTATTAAATTTTTGGTAATTGTAGGGACATACAAGACTTTGCTTAAGAGGTTCATATTCCCATATGATGTCTTCACATTACCTATCTTCTCCACTGAGTGCTTTGTGTCATCTCCTGTCTGCACTTCATGCTTTTTATGAGGATCTTCCAAATCAGAAAGTAAAGCCACATTTCCTGCTACATGGTTTGAGCATCCCGAATCAATGTAAAATATGTGATCATCATCCTTACCCTTCTTCACTGATAGATTCGTAATCAATAATGAATCTTCTTGACTTTGGTCCTTTGCATAGTTATTGTAGTCTCTTCTTCCTCTATGGCCACTTTGATAGTTGTTGTTGTTGTTGTAATTGTTGTTGTAGTAGTTGTTGTTGTAGCCTCCATTGTACCTGCCTCTATTTGATCCATAGACACCTGTATTGCGCCGCTCTGAAAAAAAAGAAAGATAATTACTTTAGCCTTATGCACCAATTTTACATGTAACAATTCTACATGAAATAGGACGAAAGAGCTTATGCGCCAGGAGTTCCAAATCTAGAGGAAAGAAAGATGCATTAGAAAAAAAAAAAAAAAAAAAAAAGAGAGAAAAAAAGAGAAAAAAAAAAAAGAGAAAAAAAAAAGAGAGAAGAAAAGAAAAAAAAAAAGAGAGAAAGAAAAAAAAGGAAGAAGGAAGAAAAGGGACTATAGAAAAGATTCGAAACGAAGAACTGTGCTTCCCGTTATTGTGGAACTTTTGGTTTAGGAGGGGGGAGTCCTCCTTGTTTGTGGTCGGCTTTCTCTCCATGATTGGAGGGTATTGAAAAGTAAAAGTGGTGCAAGTTCCTTTTGGCCATGGATATGGCTTCATCCTCTCTTGTGAAAAGTAATCGGGGCCCTCCCCCCGGGGAGACCGGCACACTGGCCGCTCTGCTGGAGGGGGGATCGTGCGCCGCCCCTGAGGCTTCCATTTGTTGTGAATCCCCCATCGTGTCCCTCAGTAGACCCGTAGTTCTATCTGCTCAGGAGGAGCTCAAGAAAGTTTGCCTCGTCGGCCAAGTGTTTGGCCCTAGGCCCCCGATTGAAATCGTGCGACAATGGCTTCGAAAAGAGTGGTTCCCTCGAGGACTAATTGTCAGCAAATGCCAGTTCTTACCAGCAAACCACATGCTGCTAGTCTTTGAAAATGAAGAGATGGCGTTCCAAGCCCTAAGCGTTGGCACCTGGCAGCTCGGTCGGGCGACCCTGTGCCTATTCAGATGGTCCCCGGACTTTACTCCCGACAAATCGAAATCACTTCGGTACCCTCTTTGGGTTGAGCTCCCCAACCTCCCATACTTCTTGTACAACTTCGTGTGGGACATTGTCTCTCCTATCGGCAAGCCGTTGGCTTCACGCGAAGACATTGCTGGCCTCATCTATGAAGGTGCGAGACACTCTTTCAATGCCAGGTGGCACCCACAAATCTGCGTCGAGGCCGACCTCAGTTCGCCGCTTCCATCAACGATCAAAGTGGACATGGGCGAAGGAGAAGTTTGGGAGCAGGACATCAACTACAAAAACCTTCCCAACGCGTGCTTTCGTTGTGGTCAGCAAGGTCAAAGGATTAAAGATTGCCCTCTCAGGCTAAAAAACAAGCGATTTCAAGAAGCCTCTAAAACCGCTCAAGACAACTTTGGTGACTTGACCCACTCGACCAAGGAAAGGGAAAGCAAGGGCCTCCTCAATCCACAAGCTGACGCTGATGGCTTTACTGAAGTTAGAAGAAGAAGAAAAAGAAGTCCGAGGGCCAACGGCGAGAGAAACAACCTGCCAACTACCCCACACAGCAATCTGTATTGCAATCTTGGAAAGGAGATCAACGAGCTTGACTACCCAGGCGGGAAGCCACCTGAGGTAGGCATCTACGACGAAGCCCTAGAGATCCCTGACAACAAAGAAACCCCCCAGGAGGGTTACACCACAAGCAAAGAAGATGGTTTCACCACTAGTAATGAAGACAACATGGATAGCGAAAGCTCCATCATCGGATCGACGATCCCGGAAACGGTGCCGAGTACGGGGCCCAATTCTCCCCAGCAAGGAGCATCCCGCAAAGGAAAGCAGCCTATGGAGCTACCCTGGAAAAGCCCCCACAAGAACCGTTTACTAAGTCGGGATCTGATCCCAGCGAAAAAGAAAGATGAAGCCAAGAGAAGAAAGGATAAGGCTCCCTCCCGCAAAGAGGGATCAACACAAAAATGATTGTTATCTCGCTAAATGCTAGAGGGCTAACCGACCCCTCAAGAGCGACCATCATTGGTCAATGGCTCCGCGACATTAGCTTAAACCCAGACATTATATGTATTCAAGAGATTAAAATTGACGGAGAAGACCTCCAGAAACGGCTCAGACAGGTCTCCTCGGCCCATGTGTGGATCCCGACGAAGCACCAGCGGGGGTCCGGAGGAACGGCTATCGGTGTTAAACAACTCTGGCTAGAAAAGCTTGAGAACTCCATTGAAGATGTTAGTCACCGTTGGATTGCGGTTTCTTTTGGTGCTCCTCTTTGTGTTACTATGGTTTCTTTGTACGCCCCTAACGGGGATTTGGAGAGACTGAACACTTGGGCTTCATTAGACTCGCTTCCCCATAACGTGTTTATATGTGGTGACTTCAACATGGTGGAGGACCCTAAGGACAGATGGATGGGCAAGGGCAGGGTCATCGATAGTCGGGAGAAAGAAACGTGGGACATGACCAAACTCCACTTGGACCTGGTTGAGTTTAAAGACTCGAATGGCTTTTCTTGGTCGAATCTCCAAGCGGGCGAGGACCTGAGGAAAGCCAGACTCGATAGATGCTACATCTCTCAGAGGTTTACTCAACAGTGGGGCCACCCTACCATCACGCAACGCACTGACCTCACTATCTCTGATCACTACCCGATCGTTATCACTTTTCAACCTTCCAACAAAATCCGCAAGGCCCCGTGGTTCCATGCCAACGCTTCCACCTTCTCTCTCCCTTCTGTCCACCAAGAAATTGTCGATGTGTGGAAAGTGGCGTTCGCCTCTGGCTTGGCCCCTGCCAAGTGCTGGAGAAGTGCGGTCGACAAGTCGCGTATGATCATGATCAGAACTAAGAAGATGCTCGAGACTGTGCGGCGGGCTCGTAGGGAAGCTCTTTACCACAGACTCTGGCGGCTCGAGGAGGAAGTGAACAAAGGGAAACAACAAGCACAAAAAGGCCTCAGAAAAATCAGAGCAGTGTTGAGATACGAGGAAGAAATACAAAGAAAAGACTTGCAAATCTTCTTCAAAGAGTGGTGGGCTGGCAAAGCCGACAAACCCACCAAAGAGATGTGTCGTATCCTTAAAAGGAAACACAACAGAGAGTCGATCCCCCTACTGATTGACCCTCATGGCAATGTATGTAAATCGGAAGAAGATAATTTCGGCATCATCGAGGGGCACTTCACGAGACTCCTGGGAACCTCGAACCCCCTTTCCCTCCATAGAAGGGACTGTATGGCTGCCATTTCTAGGGTCTCCCCCCGGAGGATTCCAACCAACCTCCACTCCCTGCTTCATGCCCCTATCTCGGAATCAGAAATCATTGAGGTCATCGATGCCCTCCCCCTAGGTAAAAGCCCGGGACCCGACGGACTCACTAACGAGTTCTTTAAATCCTTCAAGCTGGTGGTTGCCACCCCTCTTCGGATGGTTTGGCAAGAAGCGCTAAAATTTGGTGCTCTTCCCTCTTGTCTAAATAATGGAATTATCAAGTTGGTTCACAAGAAGGGGGAAAAGAACAGAATCGAGAACTGGCGGCCTATTACGATGCTCCAAACAGGATACAAGATCATCGCCAAAGTCATTGCCAACAGACTCTCGTGCCACCTGAGATCTTGGCTTAGTGAGGACCAAAAAGGTTTCATCAAAGGCAGGTCTATCCTGGAAACCATTATGGATATTTGGGAAGGTATTCAATTCGCAAATGAATCCAATCAAGATGTGGTTTTTCTCAAAATCGACTTTGACAAAGCCTACGACAGGCTAGAATGGGACTATATTCTGCAGTCGCTCCAAGATCTCGGGCTCAGTCAGAAATTCACCAAGATGATCGCGACCCTTCTCGGAAACGCAACGACCCAAATCAACGTCAACGGCAAACTTTCGAAAGCAATCCATCTTAGAAGGTCGATTAGACAAGGGTGCCCTCTGGCCCCCCTTCTTTTTGCCATCGCCACTGAGGGGTTGAGCAGACTTGTGGCTCATCATGTGGAGGCTGGCAATATCAAAGGCCTCCGGCTGCCTCACGACCACAATCAAATCATCATGAGACTGTTTGCTGATGATATGAATGCGCTCGTCCACAATGACAATACCAGCCTGGAGACTTTCTGGAGGTGTCTTGCTACCTTTTGTGATGCCTCTGGATCTAAAATCAACCACTCCAAGACCGCCTTTAGGGCTATTGTGGGACAGCATCCTGACCTTCTCATTGTTCATGGCTGTCAAATCATTCCGTAGGGCCAAATCTTTCGGCTTCTAGGAATCCCCCTGGGGTTTGGCGTCTCCATGGAGCAGCGATGGAACTGGGTATTGGCTAAACTCGAAAACAAGCTCAACTATTGGAGAGGTATGCAAATCAATCTCGCTGGGCGTGCGATGGTTATCAACACGTTTCTCCTCTCTTCTACAATCTATTTCCTTTCTTGTTGGAGACCGAACGAGCAAGGCCTGTCCAAACTGAACAGTATTTGTAGAAATTTCCTTTGGACGGGCGACCATAACAGAAGGGGGGTGCCTAAAATCAAATGGGCCATCTGCACCAGCCCCAGAGATTGCGGGGGGCTTGGTATCCTGGACATTGAGTGCATGGCTAGCAAGCTGGCAGCCAAATGGATGATTAGGGCTTGGTGCAATAGGGAGGCCTCGTGGGCCAAGCTGATCTTCAGAAACAAGAATGAGTTGGCCCTCACGGGGCTCCCGAACTGGAAGAATCTTCACATCATGACCCTGCTTTTCTCCCCGATCCCCGTCTTCCCGAAAGGCTCCAATCTCGTGTGCTCCCTTTGGAAGGGCTGGAATAAAGTCAAAAGCTTCACAAGAATCAGTGAGGACTGGAAGTGGGCGGCCGGAATCAGACAAAACGACTCTATTTGGTTTCCGATTCACGGCATCCGGAGTGTGGAGTCGTGGAACATTCAAAATGCCAAGAAGCTATGGAACAAAGGATTCAAAAAATGGAAACACCTCTGGAAACATGACACCAACAACTGGATCAACTTCGAGGATATTGACCCTCGCATAAACATCTCCTACGAAGAATGGAACACCTTGCAAAGCAGATGCCTCGCTTGGGATCGCCACAAGACGCGCCTTCTCATGGGACACGATTCACCGAACTCGCTTGGTCTCAAATGGCACAACGGAAATAGCCTTCTCAAAATCCCGAACATCAAAGAAACGGCCGACCTCCAGATCAGCCTCAACAAGAAGTGGTGCCTGTCTTGGACGCGGCTTCGGTGGGACATGAAATTCATGAGTATCTGGCACCCCCTTATTGAGATTAAGAAGTCTGTCCTCTTATGGCAAATTCTTCATCGAGGAATTTGGACCAACCACAAGGCTAACAAACTTTGTGGGATCCCTCCTTGGTGCAAACGCTGTCACCGTGCTATCGAAGACGTCCCACACATCTTCCTTACTTGTCCCAACTCCTACAGAATCTGGCAGACGGTTGGAATGAAAATCAGACTTCAAAAATAGCTTAGTTGGAAACAAGTCCTTTTGGGAGAAGCGATCGGCTGCTCTGCGACACTCTGGAACGCCATCAGAGGGGAAGTCCTGTGGAAAATTTGGCGGGAGAGATGTGCTCTCAACTACGGCGATTCCCCCAGGGAGTGGTCGATTGAGAAATCACTCTTCCTCTTGGGCAAAAGGATTGTCAACAGCAAGAAGTCCCCCCCCTTCAGACACCATCAAGTTCTCCAGTTGATCAACAACAAGCTTAAACCCAAGTGGGCCCCGCATGAGGGTGACGAGAGGGTGATTAACCTTCTCTGTAATGCAACCTAGGATTCAATCAAGCTCCCCCTGCTTTGTCGGATTTGGGGGGTCCCGTGATTCAAACAAGCTCCCCCTGCTTTGTGGGATTTGGGGGGTCCCGTGGGCACTAGTCCCCTTCTATTGTACCTTTGCTTCTTAATTTAATTCAAGTCCGGGAGAGTAGGCTATTGCCGAACTTCCTTTACATTAAAAAAAAAGTTCCTGAAACATTCTCCAGCAGTATGGTTAGATAAGCCACATATGTTGCAAGGTTGAGATGATTGGAATCTCCCCCTGCCTTGCTTTCCACTTCTGCCTCTTCCTCTAGCTCTTCCTCTACCTGCAAAGTTTGCTTGGAAAGAGCTACCTTCATCTTCATTCGTCCTATTCTTTGACTTGTCCTTGACCTTAGCTTTATCAGAATATAAGGCAGAAGTTTGATTACCTCTTGAAGACTCACCACCTTTGCTAATCTTTGCTTCATGAGTGAAGAGCTGGCCCATGAGTGTGTTGAGGTCGGGTACATGCATATCCATGTATAAATCCATGGTTGTTGTGAATGACTCCCACTTGTCGTCTGCTTTGATTCCATTTATGATTTGTCTAATGATTTGCTCCTCTTCAATTACCTCTCCAATGCTTCCAAGTTGGTCAGAAATCTCCTTCATCTTTGTGACATAATCAGTCACATTTTGCTTTGGGCTTTTCTTCATTGTTGTGAACTCCATCCACAATTGGTTCTTCCTTGCTAGAGTGTTGGAAGAGAAGAAAGAAGCAAGTGCATTCCAGGTCTCTCTTGATGTCTTGCATCCCTTGACATGAGGTAAAAGAAAATCAGAGATTGAGTTTAGAATATAGGACCTTTCAAGTGCATCCTTCGAACAACAATTTGAAAGTCCTTCCACATCTTCATGTGATGGTTGCCCTTTGTTCCTCATGGTTGGCATTGCTTCATCTCCGAATATGAATCCATATAGATTCCTCCCTTAAAGGTAAGCCTCCATCCTTAGAGACCATGCTGGGTAGTTGTTTCGATCCAATTTGTCAATTGCTGATGGAAATCCATCTCCCATGTTGCTTGACTATGCTCTGATACCACTGTGAAGAGAGATGGTGGATGCAATCCAAAGATGAGTAGGTGATGCTACAACCAGCTTCACACCAACCAATTAAGACTTCAGAGTTGATTAGTAGACCCTTTGAGCTTCCTAAGTCCACCAAAATATCAGCCAAGTACTGTGGAACATGTATCCCAAAAGTTTAAGTGAAGACAGACTAGTTGCGAAATGACTAGCTCCCAAAACTTGCTATTTTTGGACATACACCTGCTGGAAAAATTGAACACTGCTCTCAACCTGGTAGGAATTAGATAAATTCCATTTGGGCATATCAAATAGACTTAGCAAGCTTCCCAATCCAAGTTAAAACACTTCAAATGATGGAATGAGCACTGAGAACAAGATTCATCAATTTCTAGAACATGCCCACCATTCTCGGGGCTCTACAGAGATAGACCAGTGAGTAGTAAAATGCAGATATCTCCAAAACTCTAAATTCAATGAGCATGAAAATTCATATGCAAAAACTATACAGTAAGAGCTATCCAACGCACATTAAAACACTGAAAAGGGTTGCACAGAACTCGAGATATGACCTTCTGAAGTTACTGCTCTAAGTGAGTATAGCAGAGAACAAAACAGAGAAGTAGATGATTATAAATGTATAGATTCACATATGATTACAACCACATTGGCAATGAATGTTTGCACAATGGGAGTAGAATGATAGAGCTATGGGGTAAGCCTTCAATCTCTACAAAATGACATGAAGTGGTCACGTACAAGGCTTGCTAATCGCCTCTTCCTTCTTGCTCTTTTTATAGCTATTCTTGGAGGGAGTTTTGAATTCGAATTCAAATGGCTCCACCTAAAATGATCCCCAAAGTTAGGAGATATTCCCTCAGCTCAAAATTCGTGGTTTTAGGTAGTTTAGACCCACGAATTTGCTTTTACATCATGGATGAGGTAAGCCATCTTTTTCCTTTTTCTTTTTTCAATTACAAGAGATAAAAATGAACTCTTTTACAAGAGGTGTTCACATGACTGCACATGTGACTTACAAGTGATCATAATATCAAGCATATCAAGCATGTAGGCTTGGGTAAAATGCACCAACATTATTTTGATAAATGTGTGCAAGTGTGTCTCACAATCCCCAAAGCCTCTCTCTACCTAGCACAAGGTATATCGTCTCCATGTTCATTATTTGGAAGTCCACATGATCTAGGTATCCGTGTATATTCTAGACTTCCAAATTGGATACCATGGTATCCCATATCCTCTTATCCTCACCCTCCATCATAGATACTACATATTTATGTGTAGTAAGTGTTGAGAGTTCCATGCTCCACCCTTTTGTCCAAAGCTAGAATCATTCTCATGCAAGTACATATATCCCACATGCAAGGGAATTCTCCCAAACTCCATATAAGCAAGGCCTCCCTTCACTCCACACAAGCTCATTCACTCTAGCTCATTGCCAAGAGTGTGCTTCCACTCCTCATGGAGTCTCCATGCTCATAGAGCATCCTTTGTAAGTTCTTTTCTATTTACTTAATTCATAATGTTTTCTTATCTTTTGTTCCTTCCTCCTTAGTTTGATTAATGTATGATTAGTAGTAGATTAGGAGTTTCTTCTTTCATTTCAACATGGTATCAGAGCATAGGTTATCTTTTTTTCTTTTGAGTTATGCTTTTATTATCTCCATCATAAGCATGTTTTTTTATCCCTCCCTCCCTCCCATATTTTGTTCATTAAGAGTGCTTCTAAGCACTATATTCATTCTTCATTTCGCATGACTCTTACCATCATTTTTGAGGTTTTCAATGAATTTAGAACATTTTTTCTCTTTTTTCTATTAAAAGTTGACCCTTTCTGTGATATTTTCATCATCTTTACCTGATTTTATGCGCTCTTGAGAATAAATAATGCTTTAACCACTACTCTGCAATCTTTAAGGAGGAGATATCAAATCAGGTCCAAGAATTCGATGTTGTCGTGATGAAAACCTTACACAAGAAGGCTTTTCTTCCTCTCACTCTTAGGTCGTGGAATTGTGAAATAAGATGTGTTTCAGTTTCCCTCGAAGATCCAAGGTCTGAAGGATTGGCTTTGATGTTGAACTACCTGTGCATCGTCTACTATGAAGCTCACCACATATTTGGAATGGGGAACTTGCTCAGCCACCAACTGAAATGCACATTCAGGAAGCAGAACAGGTGTTGATATATTTAGGTAGTGATGTGTGTGAACACACTAGGACCACCGGGGCACTTTTTCCCCTCTTTAGGAGGTTTTTTTCCCCGGCTTGTATATGCCTATTGCCCTAATGGGCTACTTATCTTTGTACATTCTCTAGTAATACATTAAGTCTTGTGTGCTCCAAGCTTCTTCTACTTCCTTGTGCTCTTCGCGTGCTTCCATAGATGTCTAACTCCAACAATTGGTATCAGAGCAGGTCGCCGCTTCATCTAGGGCGTCGTCTACACCTCTCCAATTGCAGTCTCAGATTCGCATGAAATTTGGTGAGCATACTTAGGGTGTTTCAAAGATCAAAACAGCTTTGCTATGTGGTGCAAAAATCGTGATCTGAGCTCGTTTTGGCCTCCGAACGCACTATCGTAGCACTTGTGCAGGCTATTTTGTCTTTTTGTGCCAAAGGTATATTCCAGTTTCTATTTTCCAGTATAAGCGTCTCGAAGTCTGCTACAAGTCTAGCAGAACTCCTCTGGGCAGCTTTGTTCAACTTTTTGAGATACAGTCAATTTTTTGCATCAAGGTATTTTAGTCACCGGCCATGGCTGAAAGCAGTGATGTATTCCGTATGTTGGTTGTTGAGGATAAGTTGGATGGTACCAACTACCCATTATGGGCTTATATGATGCAACATGTATTGGTTGCAAAAGGACTGTGGAACATTGTGCAGGGTGTTGAAAGATGTCCTGTTACACCTGCAACTACATGTACTGCAAACACAGGTGATGAAGCTGATGGAGATGGTGTCGAAGATGATATTTTGCAGATTCCTGTTCATGCTGTTGTTTTTGTTGCACCTACTGCAGAGCACATTCGTTGGGATGGCAGAGATGCCCAAGCACATGCATTGATAGCTTTGTCTGTCAAACGTGCCATTATTCCTCATAATCGCTCTTGCAGAACAGCAAAGGATACTTGGGATACACTTACCACATTGTACCAGTCTAGGAATGAGGCTCGTGTTGCTTACCTCCGAAAATAGTTGGAGAGTGATCAAATGAATGAAGGTGATTCTATGGATAGTTTTTTGACAAAGATCAAAGACTTGAAGGAACAGTTGATTTGTGCTGATGAGGTTATACCAGATAGCTCACTTGTGCAGACCGTTCTGAATGGTCTTCCTGATTCATATCAAAGTTTTGCTTCTACTCTTTGATTGATGATGAAAGACAATCCAAATGCCTTATCATTTGAGGAGTTAGTCTCTGTTCTATTGCAAGAAGATTAGTCTAGGCAGAACAAGTCCATTATGCGTGTTGCAGATCAAGCTTTCCTGGCTAGTCAGAAGGGCAAAGGAAAATGGAGCTCTTCTACTAGTAAGTAGAAATCTGCAAATGCTGCACATTCGAAGAACCAAGACAAAGGTGATAAAAAATCAGAAATTGTTTTGTAAGTACTGCAAAGGGAATGATCATATCATAAAGAACTGTCCAAAATTGGCTGCAAAAGAGGCAAAGAAGAAAGAGGCTGGAATGGTTGTTGTAGAAGCCTCTACACCAAACACAGAGTCTGCTAATCTTGTGCAAGAACAAGTATGGGCTTTTACTATTGTTTGCAGTTTTGACCCATCTTCTCATGAGTAGTGCATGTCTGCAGTAGACTCAGATGTTTGGTACTTTGACAGTGGGGCGACCAAACATATTACCTCGCAGCGCAGTTTCTTCTCTTCACTCGAGCCTGCCCCTACAGGGAATACTGTTACATGTGCCAACAAATCCTCTTATCCTGTCATGGGAGTCAGTAAGATCATTCTGACTACTGCTGATGGTAGTTCTTTCACTTTGTCAGATGCTTTATTTATGCCAGTGATCAAGAAGAATATGTTATCAGTTTCTGCATTAGCCAAGATTGGCTTGGTTGTGAAATTTGTTGATGACAGATGTACAGTTCATCATCTGTCAAATGGCGATGTTAGTATTGCTTCTGGCATTTTATGTCGTGGGCTGTATAAGCTCATACACTATGAAAGATCTATTAATGATTCGGCATGTGCAGTTCATGATTCTTAGGCTATGTCAGATGCAAAGCTTTGGCATGCACGCTTTGGTCATCTGAATTTTGCTAGTTTGCTACACCTACAGAAATCTGATATGGTGTCTTCTTTGCCCAAGCTTGAGGCACCTGGAAAACATGTATGTGATGGTTGTATTTTGGGCAAAATGCAGCGTTCCTCCTTTCCAAAAGATGGTTCAATTCGGGCTACACACAAATTGCAGCTTGTACATAGTGATGTGTGTGGTCCTATGCAGACACCCTCTTTTGGAAATTACCTTTACTTCATGACTTTCATTGATGATTTTTCCACGCATGCATGGGTATATCCATTGAAGGCAAAGTCCAAAGTGTTCATGTGCTTCAAACAGTTTTTGGTTTTGGCTAAAAATATGTCAGCATGTAAAATGGGCACCCTCCGTTCTGATCGAGGGGGGGAATATATGTCTTCTGATTTTAATGCATTTCTGGCTGAATGTGGGATAAAACACTAGTGTACAGTGCTGTATACACCTCAACAGAATGGAGTTGCTGAAAGAAAGAACAGGTCACTCATGGAGATGGCGAGGTGTATGGTCAAGAGTCAGGCTTTACCACATAGTTTCTGGCTTGAGGCTGTCATGTGTGCAGCATATGTACTTAATAGGTGTCCCACTAAAGCGCTGCAGTCTATCACTCCATATGAGGCTTGGCATGATAGCAAGCCATCTATTGCTCATGTGCGTGTTTTTGGTTGTTTGGCATATGCATTAGTGCCTGAACAACATTGTAGAACATTGGATGATACGGCAGTAAAATGTATTTTTGTTGGGTACAATTCTGAAAGTAAAGGCTATGGTCTGTATCATCCACAAACAAAACGAATTTTGGTTTTCCATGATGTTGTCTTTGTGGAAGATGCTATTCAGCCATTGCTTTCATGTACTAAGGAGACATCTGTTAGCTCCAAAGACATGTATGATACTTTGATGCCTCTTTTCACACGTGGACAGTCTAGTACTGGTCCTAATGAGGCAACTTCTCAGCCTTTGCAAGTCTCATGTGATGATGTAGATAATTCCATTTCTGATGCAGATGTACATGATGCACTTATTGATGAGATAGCTGATATTGAGCAGGTAAGAACTATGCCAAAATGGCTGGTGCAGACTTTGTGTGATAGAAACTTAGATGCACCTCTATCATATCGTACTCATTCAGGCTCTCATAGTGCCTCTTTTGCATCAGATTGCTATGCTATGGCTGCATCTAATCTCTGTGATGAGAATGAACCTGTTTTGTTTGATGAAGCACAAAATTCAGAAAATTGGATGGCTGCTATGCAATCTGAATATGATGCTATAATGAAGAATGGTACTTGGTCTTTATGTGACTTGCCTCCGGGCAAGAAGGCCATTGGCACTAAGTGGGTATACAAGCTAAAGCATAAACTGGATGGTATTGTTGATAGGTATAAGGCTAGGCTGGTTGCAAAGGGTTATGCGCACGAAAGAGGCATCGATTTTGATGAGACCTTTGCACCTACATGTCGTATGACTACTGTTCGGAGCATTTGTGCACTTGCAACCCATCATGGTTAATGTACATCAGTTGGACATTAAAACAACATTTCTGAATGGTGACTTGCATGAAGAAGTGTATGTTTTTCAGCCCCGTGGCTTTGTGCAGAAAGGGCATGAAAACCAGGTGTGCAGGTTAAAAAAGGCATTATATGGTTTAAAGGAAGCACCACGTGCTTGGTATGAGAAAATACATGCCTATCTGGTTGCACATGGTTTTGAGAACAGTCCAACTGAAAGCATCTTATATCATAAGCGTGCTAATGATGTGCTTCTTATCATTGTTGTCTATGTTGACAACATGCTGCTCACTGGTCCTATTGAGAAGCATATTGCTGATTTCAAGGCTGATTTGCATGCCTCATTTGAGATGTCTGATTTGGGGCATTTGCATCACTTTTTGGGCATTCAATTTATGCAACTTGATGGTGAAATGGCTTTGTGTCAAACGAAATATATTGACACATTATTGGAACGTTTTGGCCTTGAGGAATATAAGCCTATTGCCACTCCTATGGAGACAGGTTTACGATTGAGTCTTCATGATGCAAGAGATGCACTTGATGTTGTTCTCTATCAGCAGGCTGTTGGATGCTTGATTTACTTATGCATTACTCGGCCTGATATTCAGTTTGCTATCTCATAGATGAGCAGGTTTATGCATTGCCTAGGGGTCAGGCATTGGAAGGTGGTTAAGTGCATCTTTCGCTACTTGAGTGGTACTGGGCTACTTGGGGTTGTTTTATCCCAAGGTGGGATCACTACCGCCAGATTTGCATGCTTTTTCTGATTCAGATTGGGCTGGTTGCTATGACACTCATGTGTCCACCAGTGGTTTTTGCTTCATGCTTGGTAGCTCATGTATATCTTGGTTGAGCAAGAAGCAGCCTATTGTGGCCACTTCCAGTTGTGAGGCTGAGTATAGGGCAGCTTTCAGAGCTACTGTTTAGTGTGTTTGGCTCAAACGCCTTATGGCTGATTTGGGTGTTGGTCAGACTTCTGCCACCACCATCTTCACTGACAGTCAGGGCGCATTGGTAGTTGCAAGGAACCCTGTGTTCCATGCTCTCACTAAGCACATTGAGGTGCATTATCACTATGTCAGGGGGAGGTTCTCTGCTGGCGAGATCAGCTTGGCATATGTGCCCACGCAAGAGAACATTGCACACCTTTTCACGAAGGTTCTGCCTAGGGAGAAGTTTGAAGCTTTCCACAAAGCTTTGGGCTTACTTCCTTTTGTGGAGTGATTTCCACATAGCTTGGCACTTCCTTATACATGAGTGCTAGTTCCTTGTTCACCGCATCACTCCCAGGGGGGATTTGTTGATATATTTAGGTAGTGATGTGTGTGAACACACTAGGACTGCCAGGGCACTTTTTTCCCTCTTTAGGAGGTTTTTTCCCCCGGCTTGTATATACGCCTATTGCCCTAATGGGCTACTTATCTCTGTACATTCTTTAGTAATACATTAAGTCTTGTGTGTTGTGCTCCAAGCTTCTTCTACTTCCTTGTGTTGTTCGCATGCTTCCACCAACATCTAACTCCAACAATAGGCTCCCAACTCATGTGCATAGACACACTTGTACAACATCCGCTGCTGTAGGAAACAATAAGTTGAGCTGCAATGATCGCATTAAGAAGATCGAGCGCAGAGAGAGAGAGAGAGAGAGAGAGAGAGAGAGAGAGAGAGAGAGAGAGAGAGAGAGAGAGAGAGAGAGAGGCTGGCTTGTCATCTATGATCATGCCCCGTCTGATTCAAAATCCTAGTGCTTGCTCGGAGGCATATGCAAAGCTCTAGCAGCAATAATAGAAGGCTGGAAGCTCAGAGGATTGGATCGACATAACAAGATTTTCCTCCACTTACTTGTTCGTGGTCTCAACGAGACAAAGCTATGCTTTTTTTTTTAGAGGATGCAGTAAAAAGAAACCTGTGCTTAGCTCCCTGAGCAAAAGCTTTTGAATTCTTGCAAGAATGAACGGCTGCATAAGAGGAAAGAGATGAGGTTCGAGGCCTAGAAGGCACACATAGAGAAAGTAGAGAACTGCACGTCTAAAGAAGAAAGAACATTTTCTGGACTCTAAGAGGTACAATAGCCTAATCATAGCAGAGCAACATGAAGCATGGAGCAGCTTGCACCTCAAACACAAAACATTATACATCAGGCAAAGGAGTGAATACTTTCAGAAAGAAGAGCTGATTGTGGTCTAGAAAGGCACAGAAGACAAGGGAAGAACAACATAGATCTACATCTACCTCATCTTTGTCATACTCATGCATTCACCGTGCTTCGTAAGTAAGTAGAGAATAACGAAACCAGGCAGAGAGGTGCAAGATGTCTGTAGAGATTCGAGTTCTCGATGAGGACGTGTCAGGAACACTCTATAGAAGTTTAACTGCCAATTAAGACACAAATGACATGATGAATTGGCAGAGCAATTGTACTAGAATCTGAATGCGTGCATCATAGAGAGAGGATTATTGACATGAGCAATGATGTCACCCATGCCCTGAGAAATAGGACTGTTATCAGAGAGGATTGCTCCACTTATTTCGCTGATAAAAGTGCTCAAATGAGAAATTTGAATTTCGAGGCCTTCGATAGCACGTGATGCACTGAGGTACATTAACTCCAGATGCAAACTGTGAATATTTATGGGTTAATGACTTCTATCATGTGGACTGATGTATTTTGGCTGTTCGTAAAATTTGAGCCAGATTCAGTTACATAAAGGAAGTTTTTGCAAAGCACTAGTGCATAATCTATGTATACTCACACATTTGTATCTCCAAATGTACTTCAACACACATTTCAAGCCCTATGTAAAGGGACTAGACACTGCTCTTTAAATGAGTAAGACCTTCCCTATGGCTTGAACACATCACACTAAAAGCGCAAGGACATGCTCAACATGAACAACAAGGAGCCCACAAGAAGGAAGAGGACCCTACCAAAGATCCCATCAATGGATCCCATGAAGACTAAAACAACAAAAAAAAAAAATCAATGCTCACAAGGTGGAAAATGGTTCCATAAGCACTACCTACCCTATGATGTAAACCCTAGTACATGTCTAGGGATCCCATATGTCCTTGGATCCCATTAAAAACCACTTGGATCCCAAATGTCCAAGTATATGTCTTGGAATCCCATATGTCCCAAGATCCTAGGGATGCCATATGTCCCACACTTGGATGCCATATGTCCAAGTTATGTCTAAGGATCCCATATGCCCTTAGATCCTAAGAACCAAATGGACTAAGTGATCCCATATGTCACTAGTCCCCATGCTAAAAACAAAGGGGCCATCACATGGAGGGGGGGGGGTGTTGAGAGTTCCATGCTCCACCCTTTTGTCCAAAGCTAGAATCATTATCATGCAAGCACATATATCCCACATGCAAGGGAATTCTCCCAAACTCCATATAAGCAAGGCCTCCCTTCACTCCACACAAGCTCATTCACTCTAGCTCATTGCCAAGAGTGTGCTTCCACTCGTCATGGAGTCTCCATGCTCATAGAGCATCATTTGTAAGTTCTTTTCTATTTACTTAATTCATCATGTTTTCTTATCTTTTGTTCCTTCCTCCTTAGTTTGATTAATGTATGATTAGTAGTAGATTAGGAGTTTCTTCTTTCATTTAAATAGTAAGTTGTTGGGGAATCTTCCATTTCTTAACCAGAGCATAGTTTATGAAATTTTGTGTGGTGGAGTCATTTATCATGACTCCCATCCTAGTTCCATAAACACCATCGTGAAGCTTAACCAAGTCATGTGGTCCAAATTGCAATGAACACAATGGGTGAGTCAAACAATAGGTATGCTCTATGTCCTCATGCATCATTTCCACCTCCATGTAGCTAGAGCTACCATGTATTAGAAGTGTCTACACAAGGTGTGCCACCTTTTTTTCCCTTGTGAAGGGTTGTACTAGTCCTTGAACCTACTTTCTTCTTCTCCCCCGTACAAAGTGGACATTTCCATTCTGCATGATTAGGAGACAAGCACCTAAAATACAATTTTTCTCTCTTGTCTCTTTTATACAGTTCAATAGGTAATTTTGGCTCTTGTGGTCTTTTTTTCTTTATGATTATTTCTTTCCATTACGATATTTTTGTTGAATTTTTTATAACTAACATGTTTGAGGGACTTATCCATCTGCATAGAAGTATATTGAGGATGATTATGATCCTCATATACCTATGCATATTTAATCACCTCCTCCAATATTTTTAGTGTGTTTCTCCTTACTTCTCTCTTTATAGCCTTATCTAATCCTCTCACAAACCCCTAGTCTTCTGAAAATCGTCAAGTGCTTTAAGCTTCAAAATGATATCTCTATATATTGGGATATGTAGACTCATAATCGTCTACCCCTCTGCCTAATCCTATCCCACTCATCCCAATTCCTCTCTTCCTCATTCTTAGGAGGAAAATCCTTTTAAGAAAAGAGTTTTAAATGGAGTCCAATCAATAGGGATGAAGTTTACCTCCTTACTACTCCTCCACCATTTATAAATTTGTGTGCCAAGTGAGAGACTGCCTTCAAGCACACAATACTCAGGTGGGGTACCCTTCAATTTATGCAAGTCATTCCACTTTTGCAAAAAGTGTAGACTGCATCCTTATTTCTTTCTGAGTCATCCCCCATAAAGTTTTGTGGTTTGAGATCGTTTAGGAGGGGATTTTCCCTAGATCTTTGTTCCTTATGTTTGCTAGGTTTTAAAGTCTCCTTCCTAGCCACCTCATGTGTATGAAGAGTAGGAATTTCTCTTTCCTTCGTACTCAATCATGAAAAAGGACTCATCCATGAGTTTTGAAAGTGGACCAATAACAAAGGAGGATCCAAAGTCATGGAATGAATTTAGGAGCTCCACCAAACTCAATCAAATTCAAATCTCATCAATCAACCACCAAAAAGTGCACCTACACTAATTGGTGGGTGTCTAGCTAGATTATAGGAAAACTAAAAGCTCTATATAAGAACTATTCCACTTTTTTTCTTGATTTTTATGCATTCCATGAGTTTCCCACTTACTTCAGTGAAGTTCTAAACTCTAGCACGAGGACTCATTGCTTGCTTATCTCGATGTACCTACCACCACCAAGAATTTGCTAAGTATAGGTTAGATTGTAGAGAAAGGATTGCAAGTGTGGTTTACAAAGGTATGGAGCTTATGTGGAAGATCCATACCAAGGACTCAAGAAGCTTCCTAGAGGTGAAAAGGCACGTAGGCAATTCACCTTTGTAATCCAAGGCACAAGGAACATAACATTGTTTAGTTATGGTAGAAAAACTCTATTAGAACTAGAAGTTTGACACAAAAGGTTGGCTCACATTAGAGATAGGAGATTCAAGAAAATTAGTAGAGATAAAAATGTACCTAGACTACCAAATATGGCAAAGCAACATATGGTCTTCAAATGCAATGCATGCCAAATTGGTAAGTCTCATAGGCAACCTTTCACAAAAAAGGGATACATACATGGAGACATCTTGGAGCTTGGGGAACAAGAAAGGAGCCATTGTGTGTCTTTCATTGATGATTGTTGTAGATGGACTATACTCTACTTTATGAAAATAAGGATGACGTACTTACATGTTTCAAACTTTACCTTCCACTTGTAGAGAATCAAATACGTAAGACATTGAAGAGGCTAAGTTCTGATGGAGGGGGAGAGTATTTCTCCCGCAAATTTGATTCCTTCTTGCAAGAAAAAGGAACCAAAACATAGATTAAAACAAATACACCCCTGGAGAAATTGGTGTAATAGAAATAAGAAATAGGACCATTGTGGAAGCAACTAGGTTAATGCTAAATGAGAAGAGGTTTCCCAATTATCTATGGGTATAGGCAATATCCATTGCTACTTACCTTATAAACATGTTACCCTCAAATTATTTGGAGGGCATGACACCCTATGAAGCTTGAATGGAAGAAGATAAAACTTGTATCATTGCTACATATTTGGATGCATTGGATATGCAATCTTGTTTTGAAGATGATTGTAGGAAGGTCAAATTGCCTTATGATTTGGAGGATGATTATCCAACACTATTAAGAAAAAATTTACACACACTTGAAGAGTCAAGTGAATCTAGGATGACCAAAAGACACCTAGAAGGGAGATCAAGTCTTTGAACTATAAAGATAAAGCCAAAGTGTGGGAATTCAGATTTGTAGGAGAATCATGTTAGCAAATCATTAGATGGCCTACAAGGCAAAAGAACAAGCTAGAAACTTATGGATATGATACATAATTGGTTACTAAGCACTCTATATACATGGCCCAGGACATGAACTCTAAAGAACCCTAATCATATGAGGAAGCCAAGAAGAACTCATAGTGGAAGCATGCCATGGAGGAAGAGATTGAAGAACTGCATGAGAACAGCACTCGGGACTTAGCTCCAAGGACATCAACAATGAAGGCCATTGGATCTAAATGGATATACAAGGTTAAAAGGAACTGTGATGGATCAATAAATAGATACAATTCTAGGTTAGTAGCCAAGGGATATGCTTAGACTCAAGGCATTGATTATGAGGAGACCTTTTCTCTTGTCACAAAGATGCCTATAGTCAGAGTACTCATGATTATTGTAGCTACCAAGAATTGGAAGATATACTAGATGGATGTAAAAAATTATTTCTTAAATGGATGTATTTAAGAAGAGATATATATGTCTCAACCTATTGGTTTTGAAGAATCACAATTTTTTGAGTGTCTTTGTAGATAAGAAGAGCTCTATGCCTAAAGCAAGCCCAAGAGCTTCAAATCATAGACTATTTGCTTACCTATAGGACAAAGAATAAAGCTAAAAATTGGAGGATAATAGAACTGTTACAAATTGGGTACAAGGTCATTACTAGGGCCTTGGCTAATTGCATCACAAAAACCTTTTTGATTGGCTCTATAAAGATAAATAATGTTTCCTCAAAGGACATAAAATTTTTAGAAGCCATCATGGACATCAAGCAAGGTCTTGAATTTGTTGAGTCGATTCACAACATTTTGTTTCTTAAGATTGAGTTTAATAAGGCCTACAATAGATTGGAGTGGGAATTCATCATGCAATCCCTCAAGGAATTCGATACTAAGCTTGTTAGAATGGTTTCCTCCCTCTTAGAAATGCCTCAACTCACATTAATATAAAAAACATTATTTTTGGACCCATTTGGTGCTAGAAGTCAATTAGACTGAGCTACCCATCGGCTCCTCAATTATGACCTTAGTTTTCGACTTGAAATCCAGGTTTGTTTTTCACAAATCACAAGTCTTTTTCATCCTCAAGAATGGGACCAAAAGGTTCTTAGGATGTTTTTTAATGACACCAATGCCTTCATTTTGAATGAAGATGAGTGTGTTTTTAGAATATGGCTATGTCTTGATACTTTTGCTTTGATTTTGGCTCCAAAACTAATCATGCCAACATTTTGTTTTAGATTAATATCTCATATGCCTCCTAAATTTCTCTTAGATCAAGGGTGCCTAGAGCTTGCCTTAGTTCAACTCTTTAGATTGCTTGGGATTTCGTTAGGTTTTGAGGTATTTATTGGCCAAATATGGGATTGGGTCCTCAACAAGATAGACTCCAAACTTCAATACTATAAGTGCATTCAACTAAATGTGGTGGGAAGAGCAATGGTGATCAAAACTTTCTTCATTCCCACCATCATATATTTCCTTGCTTGTTGGAGACTTTTAGATTCACACTTGAATAAGATGAACAGGATTTGTAGAAACTTTCTTTGGAGAGGTGGCCCCAATTGAAGAGAGATTCTAAAAATCAAGCGAGATATCTGCATGCCCTAAGGAAGCTAGCATCTTAGGGTGATATAAGCTTGGATTGACAACAGTGAGTCTTGGTCGGGCTTGATCTTCAAAACTAGTTAGAACCCGACACTATCAAGTGCTCCTAAGTGGCATGGCCTTGGCCTTCTCATTCTTCTTTTTCATCCAATCCCATAGATTCCTAAGGGGACTCGATTGGTGGCCTCTCTTTGGATTGCCTGGAACAAGGTGAAGTAGTTTTTCACTATCAGTAAAGATTGGAAGTTGGTTGCTATGTATTAGAACAAATGATTGCATGAGACCTCTCCCTGGCATCAAAGGGGTTGAGAAGGAAAACCTCTAAAGGGCCAAAAGAACTTTGGTCTAAAGGATTTCTCCAATGGAAGCACCTCTATAATTGTGAACCTAGAAGAGATTGGATAATAATTTCTAGACATTGATTAGAGCAAAATAGTGGACTATGATTCTTGGTGTCTTGTAAGGCAAAGGGCTAATGCTTGGAGGTAGTCATAGATTTGCCTTGTTGTTGGCAAGGAAGACCCAAATCCCAAAGGAATTAACTTGAAAAATGGAAATGTAATTGAAGATATCATGGGAGTAAAGAAAGTTCTAGAATTTTTCCATCTTAATAGAAAATGTTCATTGAATTGGACATGGACTATATCAAGTTCAAAGATCTTTGGCACACTTTGATGGAGTGCAAGAAAGCAACCCACGTTTGGAAAATCCTCCATCAAGGGATATGGACCAATACGGAAGTTGCACTTATTGAGTTATATTATGGTTGTTTTGTGCCCTATGGAGTGATTTTCATGTGGAGGAGAGTCCATTCTCTTCTCAAACTTTGAACCCCAATAAAATAGAAACAAGCTTTATAAGGGGAGGCCATCGATTGCTCCTTTGCAATGTGGAATGTTAAAATTAAATGATGCCATCTAGAAAATTTGGAAGGAGAGATGTGTGAATAACTTTGAATAATCGTAGCAAGAATGGACCATTGAATCTTCCCTTGACCTTGTGCCTAGAATAATTAGGAACCCCAAGAGCCCCTCCCCCTTTGAAGCATCATAGGTTCTTCGTGTTTGAGAACAATAAACTCAAATGCTAATTTCTTCTACATGAAGGGGATCAAAACATCATCAAGATTCTTAGCTCAACCATGTAAAATTTATTGGTGCCTTGTTAGCTTCCTTTTGGCAGGGTTGATGGGACTTGTAACCTGCCTTATTTCCTTTTTTTTAGTCTCCTCTTTTATCAATATATTTAAAGTTGGTTTCAGAGGAAAAAAGATACATGTCAAAGTGAATACATTGACAATTTATTTTTTTGTTTTAGCCTTGAATATTGTAAAGCTATCTCCATTCCTATGGAAATAGGTTCAGGATTGAGTCTTCATGATGTTGGGGTTGCATTTAATGTTGTTCTTTATCAACAAGTTGTTGTATGCCTCATTTATGTATGCATCACTCACCTTGATATTTATTTTTTGTCCCTCAAATGAGCAAGTTTATGCATAGCCCAAGAGTAAAGCATTGGCATGTAATTATGCACATCTTTTGCTACTTTCATAGTATCCATTAGATTGGGTTGTTGTACCCTAAGGGGGCATCAATATCACCAGAGTTACATGTTTTTCTGACTTAGAGTGGACTAGATATTAAGACACCCATGTGTCCACAAATGGTTTTTGCTTCATGCTTGGTAATCCATTAATATCTTGGTTGATCAAGAAGAAACCTACCATGGTTTCTTCTAGTTATGAGACTGAGTATAGAGCATCTTCAATAGCTACTATTGAGTGTGTGTGGCTCAAACGCCTTATGGATGAATTGGGTGTTTGTCAAATGTCTACCACCAATATATTTGCTAACAATCAAGTGCATTGGAAATTGTGAGGAACCTAGTGTTGCTCAGACTAAGCACGTTGAGCTGCACTATCATTATGTCAAGGAGACACTCTCTACTAGAGAGATCTATTTGGAAAATGTGCCCAAACAAGACAATGTTGCAAATCTTTTTATAAGGGCTCTACCTCATCAAAAGTTCAAATATTTTGCAAAGCTTCCAACTTACTCCCGTTTACGGATTGAAATTACTCTAGATTGGTTAACACACTATTGTACATGAGTTTTATCCCCTCTTCACTACATCACTCCCGGGGAGGAGTTTTAGTACATTTTGGTAGTGATGTCTAGTGAGCACACCTAGGATTTCCAAGAAACATTTTTTCTCTTTAGGAGCTTCTTTTCATTGGCTTGTATAGGCATATAACTCTAATGGGCTAGTAAGCTTGTGTATGTTCACTTAGTAATACACTCACTCTTGTCCTCCAAGCTTCTTATTCTTTGTCATGTTGTAGGCCGGCTTCTCTAGTCATCGAACTCCAATGCTTACGAGGTGTGGCATGGATGCAAGCCATATAATTCTTAGCTATGTG
This sequence comes from Ceratopteris richardii, assembly GCA_020310875.1. NCBI lineage: Eukaryota > Viridiplantae > Streptophyta > Polypodiopsida > Polypodiales > Pteridaceae > Ceratopteris > Ceratopteris richardii. Next base: position 95,837,156 of record CM035413.1, on the reverse strand, counting down.
TTTCTAATTGTTTGGAGTATGCATATTACTTGATAAAAATTTCAACAAATTGGGTGATAAGGTTGTGGGAAGTTTAATTCTTTTTGGTAGAATTTTGAAGGAAAAGGTTATTGTCTATATGGTTCACAAATCAAATGTATTTTGTCTTGTTGAGATGTAGTTTTTACGAAGGATGTAATTTATTCTCTTCTTTCATGTATCAAGGGGAGTCTAATGAGTTCAAAGGATATATATGGCACAATGTTGCCTTTTTTAAATAGTGGGGAGTCAAATGTATCTCCTTGTGAGAGAAATTCTCATGACATGCAGACTTTATGTAAGGATATATATATCATTCCATTGTTTATTAACATACTTTTGATGCATTCATTGTCAAAGAGTAGATAATGATGAGGTGGAATGTGTGCCAAAATACTTATTATACTCATTCAAGTTCCCATGATGCTTTTTTTGCATTATATGCCATGTTTCTTTCCTTTCTAATGAGAATGAACATGTTCCCTTCCATGAAGCACAAAAATTAGGAAACTAGATGGATATTATGCAATCATGGTTTGATACTACTATATAGAATGGCACTTTATGTTTATGAGACTTACCTCCTAGCAGCAAGTCTGTTGACACTAAATGGGTCTATAAGTTTCTTGAGCCCATAAAAGTAATATTGGTCAAAGTCAACATAGTCAAAGTCAAAGCAATCAAAGTCAACATGTTCATGGTCAAGGTCAACATGGGTAAAGTCAAAGTGTTCAAAGTTTGGGCATTAAGGTGCACAAGTTGTGCACAATTAATTGTTCACAAAGATTATATTTGCAAAAAGTTGGATGCAGGTCCCTCAGTGTCCTTCTGTAATTTCTCTAAGGTTCAAAGTCTTTTTAAAGTGTTTTGGAAGGTTCAGGTGAACCCTCTCTTAGGTGCACATTTGAAGAATTAAAAGGCAAAATATGAAGGTATGTGAAGTGGCAGCATACACAAAAGTGAAAGTATGGCCCTCCAATTAAAATTTTGTTTTAATCTAAAGTCACTACAAGACAAAACTGGGATTCGTTGGCTACTCGACACACCTTGGAGACAATCTTGGGACATACAAGTGAGGGCCAAGATACTATGGGAGTTAAGAGCGTACGTGAACTGACACCCAAGGGGAGGAGTATTCTTGGTTGGAGCAAGCTATTATGAGATATTCTAGAGCAAAAGAGAGATAAGAGACACATTCAGAGAGAGTGCACGTGACACAAAGAGCCATTGCAAGGTGCAATAAGAGTGACTTAGATTGCATGCAGAGAAATTGAAGCAAGGAACATCAAGGGTTCTTAAGTCCCATTGAAGGTGCACGTCGGCAGAAGATGTCCATCCCTCCCCTTATTGGAAGCTTGGTGCAAGGTGTGCACAAGGGCAAGCTTGGAGAAGGTGGAGGTCTGGTGGAGAGGTCAGCAGCAGATTCTAAGTACTTTGTAATCTTGTTTCATGAGCATTATTTAGTCTTTGGCATATTGCACAGAGCATTTGTCTTATGAATAAGCTTGTATTCTTCTCTTCCTAATTGATCAAAAGCTTTTGGTGTCAGTAATGCTCTTGTTCTCACTCTCCATTCTCTTACAACCACTCAAGTTCCTTTCTGCACAAGAATCCCCCACAAAAATTTGGCATGCACAGTAGGACCTAAGGAGGCTTGAGCATAAGAGAAGCAATATTGCAGTGTGGAGAAGCATTATTCAAGTGCCGATAGTGCTACAATACTACTTCATTGGGTTAGGAGGTAAATCTTCTTATTAATTCTCTTGGAAGGCTGTTAGAAGATCCCCCAGTCCACTATCGTCAACATCGTCAGTGACGAACATGGCAGGTCAGGTAGATTTGGAAACTCTACTTTCTAGGTTAACTATAAAATTTTCATCTTTCAAAGGCTTAAGAGGTTTGATGGGAAGAGAGGATGCCTTTTTTATCCTCTTTCTTGCCACATTAGAAGGGCTAACAAATAAATGGTCCAGCCAGTTTGCCGAAAACCATTTCACCATGTGGGATTTAATGAGAGGCATTCAAAACGCAATTCCAACATGGGGATACTACAGAGATAATCATTGAGGAGTTAGAAAACTTGAGACTAGGTCCTGGTGAAACCTTTTTCCAGAGTTTGTAACTAGAGCCAAGTCATTAATGGCTAAGTTGCCAGATCCTCCACATGATTTCTTTATTAAGAAATGGTTAGCTAAACCACTTCTGATGACTACACAGTGTAAAATCAAAGAATTAGTGTTGCCAATAGCCTCATAGAATATTTCATCAATACAACTACATGATTGGAACAAATAAGACAACAATATGGAGCAAGCTCTTCCCAACTACCCTATTCTACAGAAATTGAGGATTCAATGATTCAATTAAAGAAAGAGCTAAAGAACTTAAAAAGGAGTAAACCTCAAAAGGAAGAAGAAAATGCAATAGCCCTATTGAGAAGAGAAATTAAAGCATTGAGGCTACAAAAGGAAGAGGAAGCATGAGCAGAAGAGCTAGCTCAACTTTGACAGGAGTTGTAGGAACTCAACAGAGGTGGCATCAAAAGTGGACCATGGTGCCCCATGTGCAGCAAGCAGGGTCATGTGGTAAGTGAGTGTCCGCTTTTAAGTGTAACTTGCTAGCTATGCAGGAAAGTTGGCCATGAGGCCCAAGAATTTCAGTAAAGAGGTATGCTTGCCACAACATATTGGACACAAGGAGGAGCCCAACCAACAGCTAATGTGATGGCGGCTGCACCTAATCAAGGTAACAATTACAACCCTAGGCACATGGATAACTTTGGAAATGGGCCAAGGAGGCCAATTATCTATTTCAAATGTGGAGAATGTGGGCATTACCAAAGTAGGTGTACTCTACCAAAAAATATCCCACCCTGCACAAATTGCCCAGAGGCTAGGGACCATTATACCTTTTGCTATCCTAAGAACCAGACATCTTCATCTGGGCCACACATTCAAATGATTGCTATGAGCAAAGAAGAAGTTGTGGAACAAGTCAATGTGCCATCACCATCTACTAGAGTGGTGTAGTTAGAAGAAATTGAATCTTTTACAGTGCAGACAAGAAGCAAGGGGAAGGCTCACTTGGACATAGGTCAAGAATCAAGGATTAAGGGGCTAAACAAAGATAAAGAGACAAAGCCAACACAGGTGCAGATACAAGGCAAAAAGAAAATCTCATAAGTACTAGTGATGCCATTGGACATACATTCAACATGGCTCATGAGGTGTTTGATAAGTCAACTGGAGCCCATGCTCTTAAGGAATCAGAAGCTTCAAGACTACTCAAGTCCATGAAAAATGAGGTCAGTATTTTTTATTCAATAAAGATGGATGGGAAATTCAGGTCAGAACCCTTGCAGATAATTGATGAGGCTTCCACAAGAAGTTTAGTGGCAAAGGTTGTTGTCATGCATAAAGATAAAATTTTAGGGGAAGCACCCCTCACAGATTATAAGAGCCCTCGACAAATAGTCTCTATCAAAGGTCATGAGTTTCAAGGAGTTATTGTGGATGGTGGATCTGGCATTAACTTGATGCCTGAACATACCATAAGATTGGACTACAACCTTCAAGACCTGCCAACTTCACTATAACACTTGTAGAACAAAGCATAGTAAGGCCTATGGGAGTGGTTGCTAGAGTCCTAATCGAGATACAAGGTACCATCTTTAACTTGGACTTTATTGTTCTAAGGCTACCATAGGTAGAAGGAAGTTCCCTGTTAATGGGGAGACCTTGGTTAAGGCATGCCAATGTACTACATGACTCAGGTAAGGACAGAATGTGGGTAAAGCAAGAGGGGAAAGAGTTGCAATAGATATTTTTAGAAGACGGACTAGACAATCAAAGACATACGAGCATGATGCAGACAATTGGTAATTGTATGGAAGATGTATTGTTGGATAACCCAGAGGCAGACCTGTATGAAGAAGCAAATTTATATGAAGAAGAAAACACGTTGGCTTGGCTCCATTTAGAAGACCCATGTTCTTGCTATGGAATTTTTCCAAACTCAAGTAAAGAGGAAGTCTATGAAGAAAAAGAGGACATCATTCAGGTTGCTGATTCGAGTGAAAAAGTCTTAGTCAAAGGCCAGAGAAGGGAGAAGAAAAGAAAAGCCCTTAAGTGTAGCAGTGATGAAGTTATTTCAAATCCTATATCAACGGCCACTTTGTTATGGATACTGGTATGGATATCATCTGTTATGTCAAATTTTTTGGTAGTAAGTGCAAGGCTTTGCTAAGATGAAAAATGAGTACATGCAAGTCTGAGGAAACAGAGGATTCCATTGGCTGAAGAAGTTAGAATAGTAAAAATGACATTTTGCAGTTTAAGTCACACAGTAGCTGAAACAAAGATACAAAAGATGCAGTATGGAGGAGATAGTATTCTAATGAAGGATTTAGGGTGGCCCTATTAGATGGTCAGTATGCCCAAAAAGAAGGCAAAACAAATGAAGTGCAGTACAATTGGAGATTATGGAGGGGTTTCTCTTGGTCATCATGTCATGGCTCAAGGCCTATCATCGAGACAACTGAAGCTTTCTGAATCACCTAGATCTTGCAAAATGTGTCCAAGTTGTACATAGCCTTCTCATTGTATTTTTTTGCTTAAATTTTGGTAGTTTTATCCATTTCATGTTTGTTCCTTGAGTTTTTGTGCAACTTAAAAGCCATTTCATAGCCCTTTGCATAATCAAATTCTTAGGAATTTTTTGAGATTTTTTAAAGCATTTCCAGATTTCTTTAAGGTTTTTCCCATCATTTTTCATCTTTTTCAATGCCATTTTCTTGATAGAATGGAGGATGAAAGGAAGTTCTCTGTGGTTTTGAGGGAGACTAAATGGCCTAGAATATTAGGTAATTCTTGAGAAATTTTTTCTCACTTTGGATTTTTTTTATTTTTTTGGATTTTAATTATATTTTTATTTAATTCTTGAATTATATAAAAAAAGGAGGGTCCATGGATAATTTCTCCAAAAAAACCCTCTCTCTCTCTCTCTCTCTCTCCCTATCCCCCCCTCTCTCTCTCTCTCCCCCCTCTTTCCCCCCTTCCCCCCCTCCCCCCCCCCCCTTTCCCCCCCCCCCCCCCCCCACATCTCGCACCATCCCCTACCCCACTCCCCACCCTGCCCCCCCTGCCTTGCCTGTTTCCCCCTCCTCCTCCCCCCCCTCCCGCCCCCCTCGTCCCACGTATCGCACCGCTCCCCGCCCCCACCCCCCTGCATGTCCCGCCCCGCCTCCCGCAACGCTCCTCACCTCCTGCAACGTTCCCCACCTCCCACCCCCAAAAAAAAAAAAAAAAATTAAAAAAAAAAAAAAAATATATATATATATATATATATATATATATACATACATACATACATACATACATACATACATACATACATACATACATACATACATATATATATATATATATATATATATATATATATATATATATATATATATATATATATATATATATATATATATATATATATATATATATATATATATATATATATTAAATAAAAGATATATATTTTTTTACTTAGCTTTTCCAAAATCCCAACTTTGAGCACATTGATCACATGTTTTGCATTATGCACATGGTCCCCATGGTTTATTCTCACTTTATTTTACCATATGTTTCATATTTTCCCATATGCACCATATGTAGCTTTACTATTTTCTCATTTTAACCCTCTCCAAAGCCCACAACCCTACTCCCTAACCTCCCTTTAGCCTTCTAACAAGCCCCATCCTTACCCCTCCATACCCTATCCCTCTCAGCCCCTCAGCCCCCCTTCCAAAATCCTCTTACCCTCCATTCTCCATCCTTTGCTCGTCAATGCAAAATTTCCACCTTTTGATTCTTCACTGGTGTTTGTTCTTTACTTCTCCTGGTGGACTTGGTAGCTGCTCAAGTGTCCTTTTGAAGATTTTGTAGCACATGAATCATGGTGTCATCTCTGCTCAAATTTTTGGCTGGTAGCTCTCGAGGACAGAGAGCCCATTAGGTGGTGGGCAACTGTTGAGCCCATGAAAGTAATATTGGTCAAAGTCAATATAGTCAAAGTCAAAGGATCAAAGACAACATATTCAAGGTCAAGGTCAACATGGGCAAAGTCAAAGCGTTCAAAGTTCGGGCGTCAAGGTGCACAGGTTGTGCACAATTAATTGTTCACAAAGATTATATTTGCAGAAAGTTGGATGCAGGTTGCAAGTTGCAAAATGTCCTTCTGTAATTTCTCTAAGGTTCAAAGTGTTTTTAAAGTGTTTTGGAAGGTTCAGTTGAACCCTCTCTTAGGTGCACATTTGAAGACTTAAAAGGCAAAATATGAAGGTATGTGAAGCAGCAGCGTATGCAAAAGTGAAAGAATGGCCCCCCAATTAAAAACTTTGTTTTAGTCTAAAGTCAGTACAGGGCAAAATAGGGATTCGTTGGCTACTGGGCACACCTTGGAGACAATCTTGGGACATACAAGTGAGGGCCAAGATGCTATGGCAGTTAGGAGCGTATGTGAATCGACACCCAAGGGAAGGATTATTCTTGGTTGTACCAAGCTATTGTGAGATATTCTAGAGCAAAAGAGAGACAAGACACACATTCAGAGAGAGTTTGCATGACACAGAGAGCCATTGCAAGGTGCAAGAAGAGTGACTTAGATTGCATGCAGAGAAAGTGAAGCAAGGAACATCAAGGGTTCCAAAGTCCCATTGAAGGTGCACATCGACAAAAGGTGTCCATCCCTCCCCTTATTGGATGCTTGGTGCAAGGTGTGCACAAGGGAAGCTTGGAGAAGGTGGAGGTCTGGTGCAGAGGTCGGCGGCAGATTCTAAGTACTTTCTAATCTTGTTTCATGAGAATTATTTAGTCTTTGGCATATTGCACAGAGCATTTGGCATATGAATAAGCTTGTATTTTTCTCTTCCTATTTGATCAGAAGCTTTCGATGTCATTAATGCTCTTGTTCTCACTTTGCATTCTCCTACAAACACTCAAGTTCCTTTCTGCACAAGAATCCCCCAACAAAGTTTGTTGATAATATTGATTAGTATAAGTCAAGGATTGTAGTTAAAGGTTATGCTCAATTTAAAGGCATTGATTTCTATGAGAGTTTTGTAGCAATGTGTGGTACAAAAATTATTCATAGCATTTTTGCACTTGCAACCTATAGTGGGTAGAATGCACATTTTTCAGACATGAAAACTACATTTTTGAATGGGGAATTCTATGACAAAGTGTACATTTAATAGCACTATGGTTTTGTAAAAAAGGATAGGAGAAAAAATAGTTTAGGTTAAATTAGGAAGTGTATGGATTAAAGCAACCACCACTTGCTTAATATCGAAGAATACATGCCTACTAATTAGCATATGGATTTCAAAATAGTTTTATTGAAAGCTTGTATTTGAAGCATGCAAATGATCTATTTCTAATCATTGTTGTTTATGTGAATGAAAGGTTTCTATTAGCCCTAATGAGATGCGTATCTTTGATTTTGAGGTAGATTTTCATGCCTCTTTTGAAGTGATAGGTTTGACGTGTTTGCATCATTTCTTGAGCATTCAAGTTATGCAAATTGATGGAGGCATTGCTTTGTGTCAAGCAAAATACATTGATAATTTTTCACAATGTTTTGGCATTGGAGATTGTAAACACATTTCCATCTACATGGAGGTATGTTTACAATTGTTGATATATTTTGGTAGTGATGTGTGTCAATGCACTTAGGATTGTCGAGGCACTTTTTTCCCTCTCTAGGAGGTTTTTGCCCTAGCTTGTACATACTTCTTTAGCCCTAATTGGTTACTTATATTTGTACATCACATGGTAATATGTTCATTGTTGTGTTGTGCTCCAAGCTTCTTCTTCTTTCTTGTTTTGTTCATGTGGTCATGGAGACCTCAATCTCCAACAATAGGTATTAGAGCAACTCGCTACTTCATCTAGGGTGTTGTTGGCACCCTGGTGGTCACATTCTCAAAATCACATGGAAAATTGGTGAGATATCTTGAGCTAATTAGGAGTTCAAAACTGCTTCACTTTGTTGCATCAAAATTTTGATTTGAGCTCATTTCGGCCTCCAAAGGCATTGTCACAATGATTGTGCAAGCAATTTTGTCCTTTGTGCCAAACATATATATATGTTTTGGTTCCCAATAGAATAGATTCTGCTACAAGTTTAGTAGAGTTGAGGAGCATGTTTTTGTTCAACTTTTTGAGATACACTCAGTTTTCTACATCAAGGTAGTTAGTAAGAGGCCATGGTTGAAAGGAATGATGTATTCTATATGTTGGTTCTTGAGGATAAGATGGTACTAACCCATTGGAGGCATACATGATGCATAGTCTATTGGTAGCAAAATGGCTATGGAACATTGTACATGGTGTTGAAAAAAGTCCTACTACACCTTCAAATATAGCGATTGAAGGGGATGTTGATAGTGCTGAAGATGATGATCTTCAATTTCCTATTCATGTTGTGATTCATGTTGCACCTCCTATAGAGCAGCTTCATTGGAATGGCAAAGATGCACAAAAACACATGCATTGATAACTGCTTATCAAACATCCCATTATTCCTCACACTTGCTCATGCAAAACAATAAAATATGCTTCGGATACTCTTGCAACATTATACCAAGCAAGAGATAAGGTTCTTATTTCTTACCCTTGAAAATAGTTAAAGAGTGAGCATGTGTGTAGGGTAGATGATCCATAGAGTGGATACTCTCTCTAGACACCATCTTAATCTCATCTTTCCACTTTATGTGCTTAAGAAGATGATCTTTACCTTTTGAGGATCACATCAAAATATCTCCTTGGTGATTAATTGAAGAAATTTATTGCTCTCTTAACTTCAAATTTGTCCACCAACATTTGATGATTAATGATAATGTTCATTGGATGAACCTTGCCTTTTTGGGCTTGGGGTCACCCCTTGAGGTGATTCTCGCCCTTGGGATTTGGGCTCCCTCTTGGGGCAACCCTCACCTATTTGGGTGGGGGCCACTCCTTGGAGAACTCAACATCAAGAGAGTATATGATAGGGAAAAAGCACATGAAAAGAATGTGGCATCAAAGCTCAAGGCTTGAGCACAAGCTAAGGAACATAAAACATAAGGCAAGTAGGGTGAAGTAGTAGGGAAACACAAGATGATATCTCCACCATTTTTGACACCTACCCCCTCCTCCATTATCCACATTTGTGGGCAACCACTTCATGACTGGTGACTTGGGTGAGCACATTAGCCGACCACTTCATGCATGGTGACTAGGGTGAGCCACCTCTCTTCATGTAAACTTGGGCAAGTAATCTTGCTTCCTCTCCTCACAACTAGGCAACTACCACCATCCCCCCTCTTCTCAAATAAGGTGACCACCTAATTGTGCACCCACCTTATCTAGGTGACTCCCTTTCTCATCACCTTTCCCCTTCTACAACATAGGGAGGCCGCTCATTGTTTGTTGGAGATAAGCTAGTTTTTTTATCGTGTGAACACATCTTATCAAGAGAGTAATCCTAGAAAAGGGCTTACATACCTTTGATTAATTGATTTCCTCTTTCATCTTGTATGAGAAAAGCCCCATCACGTCAATTAATGGCAGGCACATGTATCAAGTCATATTCGTGTATATGATTAGAATGAACTCTCCCTCTAATCTTCTTATCCTCCCCCTTTGTGTACAAGAACTCTCTCTCCACCATCATTCTCTTCTGTGCCATATCCATGAAGGTCTGCATTGGTATTAGAGCATTGTGTTGCACATGATCATGCTCACTCGAAGTGGTGTCTACTTCTTCATCTTGAGGAGCATCATTGCCTCTTTTTTATGCATGAATAGAGAGTGCTTGTAGGTTCTGTGGAAGTGAGCTAATGAGGTGTGGTGAAGAAGCTCATCTATACATAAGAGAAGCTGGAACAAAAGAAGAAGCTTCATCTATACATAGAAGAGATGGTAAGACTTGTTCTACTAGCCACTTGTGCAGATCTATTTTCATCCATATCAATCACAAGGGAAACCATGAATCTTTTTACTGAATAGTTGGCATTGGCCTTCCATGCACGATAGATTCTATAGCAAGCTCCAACACACCATAAACGCTGAAGAACATGAATGCTTTCATAGTGTGTGGATAGCACATCAGTTAAGGAGTGTTTTTTATTCTTTCATACTTTGGTTGTAATGCTTTCGATCATCAAAGGTGATTCCTTGCTCTTGGCATTATCTTCAAAGATTACCTATTGTTGACCATGCACTCATTGTGCTTGCTAAAAAATGAAACAAGTCATAGTCCAGAAATGTAGAGGCTACAATCATTTGCCTGCTAAAGCACCAAGCGTAGCCTCTGAAACAAAGAATCGCAAGACTTTGATTTGTGAGATGAAATCTTATGAATACTAAGAATAAAGGGAAAACTGCCACATTCAAGGGATATTACATGAGTTGCCATATTTCTCATCCTTTCATATGTTTTCTACACATAGTGGCAAATTAAAATTCTTGTGCTAAAGATTGTATTCATATAAGGTGGCATATGACATCAAGTTTCTATTCAAAGATCTTGTGCTCTATAGGTATACTATCAGCAACAGAGGTATTGATTGAGTGAGAGGAAGAAGGTTTTAGATTTTGCTTTTAGATTTTACTTAAAATGTTTCAGATTTCTCTTTCTCATAAGAGTGTTTTATGTAATATTCAAGCAGGACTCATAATCGATAGTGATTGGAATATTTTATTCGCCATCCAAAAAGTCATATTGTACAAACATTGTTCTATTAGAGTGTCCAACTCTCACACTCTTGTGATGCCTCAAGGAAAGGTTCTAAAATTTTTATACCATTAGCTCATGGTGAACATCTAGGCAAGCTGTAATTTCATGTGATATTAGCTTACATCTCCTCAAGAAAGTATTCAATTTTCAAAGATGTCAATGATATATGTTTGTCCAAGGGATTAGACACTAACATCATCATCACAATAAATCCACCAAATAAAAGCTTGTTGTAAGGAGTTAGACACTACTAGAGTGAGTCACTCTTGCTAAGACCTCTCTTATAAATGATGAGTGAAAATAAGGGAGTTGATAAGTTCAAAGGTGTAGCATTTCATATTTGGTAAATAAAATTTCAAGGGTATTTAATGAAGAAAATCTTGAGGAATGTTGTAAATCCTTTATCTACCAATGAATCTATTACAACTACGGCTCAAAATGCTCAATATGCAACTAAAGATGAACAAGCCTTAGGCATCATTCTCACCTCATTATCTTTCTATCAATTAGATCTACTATTGCTGCATGATCAAAGAAGGAAGACAAAGATGATAAGAAGACAAAAAAGAAAAAATAGTTTGGCAAGTACTGTAAGAGAAGTGATTATCATAAAGAGGTGTCTTAAACTCGCTGCAAAGGAGGCGGAGAAGAAAGAGGCTCGAATCGTTGTTGTAGAGGCCTCTATACCTAAAATAGAGTCTGCCAATCTTGTTCAGAATGAAGAATGGTCATTTACTACTATTTACAAATATAATCCATTTTTGCATGAGCATTGTACGTCTACAGTTGACTTGGATGTTTGGTACTTTGATAGTGATGCAACCAAACATATTACCTCGCAACATAGTTTCTTCACTTCACTTCACTTGAGCATGCTCCTATAGGGAATAGTCTCACATGTTGTAGCAATTCCTATTATCCTGTAATGCAAGTTGGAAAGATCATTATGACTATTGCTTATGGCAATTCTTTTACATTTTCACGTGCCTTATATGTGCCAGAGATCAAGAAGAATATGTTATCCATTTCTACATTAGCCAACGTTGGCTTAATTGTCAAATTTTTTTATGACAAATGTACAATACATGTCTATTGAATGGTTATTTTATTATTGCTTCTAACATTTATGTTGTGTGATGATAAGCTCATGGACTATGCAAAATCCCTGAATGAATCAACATGTGAGATTCATGATTCTTAGGCTATCTCAAATGCAAAGCTTTTGCATACATGTTTTGGCCATCTGAATTTTGCTAGTTTGCTTTGCATGTAGAAATCTAAGATGGTGTGCTCTCTACCCAAGCTTGAGAAACCTTCTAAACATGTCTATGAAGGCTGTATTTTGGGCAAAATGTAGTGTTTCTCTGGTTGATATATTTAGGTAGTGATGTGTGTGAACACACTAGGACCGCCTGGGCACTTTTTTCCCTCTTTAGGAGGGTTTTTCCCCTAACTTCTACATACACCTATAACCCTAACAATTCATATATCTTTGTACATTCTCTTGGTAATACATTCATTATTCTGTGTTGTGTTCCAAGCTCCTTCTTCTTCCTTGTGATGCTTGCGTGCTTTTGTAGACCTCAAACTCCAACAATTGGTATCAGAGAAGGTCGCCACTTCATCTAGGGCATCGTCGATACCCCTCTAACCACAATCTCAAAATTGTACGAAATTTGGTGAGAATATTTAGGGTGTTTCGGCCTCCAAACACACTATCACAATGCCTATGCAGAAGATTTTTTCTTTTTGTCCCAAAGATATATCCAGGTTTTAGTTTGTCTGTATAAGCACCTCGAAGCTTGCTATAGGTTTAGCAAAAATTGACAAGATAGTTCTGTTCAGCTTTTTGGGATACAATCATTTTTATGGATTAGGATATTTTAGTCAGTGGCCATGGCTGAAAGTAGTGATGTATTCCGTATGTTGGTTGTTGAGGATAAGTTGGATGGTACCAACTACCCATTATGGGCTGATATGATGCATCATGTATTGGTTACAAAAGGATTGTGGAATATTATGTAGGATGTTGAAAACCATCCTCTTACACCTGCAAATAGAGTTGTTGAAGGTGATGCAGATGGTGTTGAACATGGTGGTAGTCTTCAGGTTCATATGCACCTACTATAGAGCAACTTCGTTGAGATGGCATAGGTGCTCACGCATTAAGAGCCTTGTCTAGCAAACATGCCATTATTCCTCAATTCACTCTTGTAGAACAACAAAGGATGCTTGGGAAACACTTTATACCAGGCAAAGAATGAGGCTCCATGGAAAAGTTTTTGACAAAGATCAAAGATTTGAAGGAGTAGTTGATTTCTGCTGATGAAATGTTGCCTAGTAGTTCACTTGTGTAGACTGTTCTGAATGGTCTTCGAGATTCATATGAGACTTTTGCTTCTACTCTTCGATTGATGATGAAAGGCAATACAAACGTCTTAACATTTGAGGAGTTAGTCTCTGTTCTATTTCAAGAAGATCAATCTAGGTAGAACAGGTCCATTTAACACTATGTGTGTTATAGATCAAGCTTTCTTGACTAGTGAGAAGGGCAAAGGTGCATGGAGCTCATCTAATAGTAAGCAAAAATCTACTAATTTTAAACAATCAAAGAAGGATGACAGAGATGAGAATAAAACAAAAAAGCATAATTTTTTTTGCAAATATTGTAAAGGGAGTGCTCATGGCATAAAGAGTTGTCCAAAACTAGTTGCAAAAGAGGCAAAGAAAAAAGAGGTTGGGATGTTTATTGCAGAGGCCTCTACACCCAAAACTGAGTCTACTAATCTTGTGCAGAATGAAGAATGGGCATTTACCAGTGTTTGCACTTATGACCCATCTTCTCATGAACAATGTATGTCTGCAGTAGACTCAGATGTTTGGTACTTTGATAGTGGGGCAACCAAACCTATTACCTAGCAATGCAGTTTCTTCACTTCACTTGAGCCCTCCCCTATAGCAAATAATGTCACATGTGATAACAAATCCTATTATCCTATCATGGGAGTTGTTAAGATCATTGTGACTACTATTGATGGTAGTTCTTTTACATTGTCGGATGCTTTATTTGTGTGAGGGATCAAGAAAAATCTTTTATCATTTTCAGCATTAGCCAAGATCCACTTGGTTTTGAAGTTTGTTGATAACAGATGTACAACTCATTATCTATCAAATGGTGATGTCATTATTGCTTCTGGCATTTTATGTTGTGGGTTATATAAGCACATAAACTATGAAGAATCTGTGAATGATTCAGCATGTGTAGTACATGATTCTCAGGCTATGTTAGATGCAAAGCTTTGGCATGCCACTCTGGTCATCTAAGTTTTGCTAGTTTGGTACACCTATAAAAATCTGAAATGGTATCCTCTCTGTCCAAACTTGAGGCACTTGGTAAACATGTATGTGAAGGCTTTATTTTTGGGAAAAATGCAGTGTTTCTCCTTCCCAAAAGATTGTTCAGTTCGAGTTACTCAAAAATTGCTTCCTGTTCATATTGATGTCTATGGTCTTATGTAGACATCTTCTTTTGGGAACTACATTTACTCCTTGAATTTCATTGATGATTTTTCCAAGCATGCATGGGTGTATCCACTGAAAGCAAAGTCTAAAGTGTTTATTTGCTTCAAACAATTTCTGGTTTTGGTCGAAAATTTGTCAACATGTAAAATGGGCACCCTCCATTCTGATCGAAGGGGGGAGTATATGTCTTCTAACTTTAATGCATTTTTGGATGAACATGGGAGAAAACATTAGTGTGTAGTGAGGTATACACCTCAAGAGAATAAAGTTGTTGAAAGGAAGAACAGGTCACTCATGGAGACGGTGAGGTGTAGGGTCAAGAGTCACACTTTACCACATAGTTTCTAGCTTGAGGTTGTTATGTGTGCAACATATGTACTTAATAGGTGTCCCACTAAAGCACTATAGTAATGAAGCTTGGCATCGTCCCAAGCCATCTATTGCTCATATACATGTTTTTGGTTGTCTGGCATATGCATTAGTGCCTAAACAACAATGCAAGAAATCAGATGATAAATTAGTGAAATGTTTTCTTGTTGGGTACAGCTTTGAAAGCATTGTACTAAGGTGCTATTCATTAGTGATGTTGTTTTTGTGAAAGATGTTATTTAGCTATTACTTTCGTGTACTAAGGAGACATCAATTAGCTCCAAAGATATGTATGATCCTTTGCTCCCTCCTTTACCATGTGGACAATCTAGCACTGGTCCAAGTGAGGCAATTTCTCAACCTTTATAGGTTTCATGTGATGATGCAGATCATTCCATTTCTCATGTAGATTTACATGATGCACTTATTGATGAGAGAACTGATATAGAGGAGGCAAAAACTATGCCTAGTGGATGGTGTAGACTTTACGAGATAGAAAATTAGATGCACCTCTGTCCTATCATACTCGTTCAGACCCTCATAATGCTTCTTTTGCATTAGATTGCTATTCTATGGCTACCTCTAGTCTCTATGATGAGAATGAGCCTGTTTCATTTGATGAAGCACAAAATACTAGAAATTGGATGGCTACTATGCAATTAGAATATGATGCTATTATGAAAAATGATACATGGTCTTTATGTGACTTGCCTCCTGACAATTATGGCCATTGGCACTAAGTGGATATACAAGCTAAAGCGTAAGCATCATGGAACACTTGGTAGGTATAAGGCTAGGCTTGTTGCAAAGGGTTATGCTCAAGAAAGAGGCATTGATTTTGATGAGAATTTTGCTCCTACATGCCAAATGACTACTATTTGTAGCATCTATGTACTTGCAATTGATCATGGTTAGAACATACATCAGTTGGACATTATTGTGAAACTAAATAGATATACTAAGCATACCTAGAGTTAGATTGGTAGGTGTAGAACAGGTTTTTTACAACACTAGCTCATCTCTCGAACCTATCTGTCCATCTTCTCCTAGCTATTATGTGTGAAATATATGTACTTAACATGTTTTTGTTGGATGATAAAAAGCATTGAAACATATTTTTGTTGGGTATAGTTCTAAATCGTCCATAGAATAAATGCATTTTGGTTATCCGTGATGTTGTTTTTATGGAAGATGTAATTCATTAATTAATATCATGTACTAAGTTGACATCAGTGCCTCTTAAGATGTGTATGACACTTTACTTCCTCTTTTTACCAATGGACAGTCAAGTGCTCGTCCACATAAGGAAATTTCTCAGCCTTTATAGGTTCCACATGATGGTGCAGATCATTCCATTTTTTATCTAGATTTACATGATGCACTTGATGAGAGGGTTGATATAGAGGAGGCAAAAACTATGCCTAAATTATTGGTGCAGAATTTGCAAGATAGCAAATTAGATGCACTTGTGTCATATCATATTTTTTCAAGACCTTATAGTGCTTCTTTTGCATCAAATTGCTATGCAATGGCTAATTCTAGTCTTTGTGATGAGAACGAGCCTATTTCTTTTGATAAAGAACAAAATACAAAAAATTAGATGGTTGCTTTAGAATATGATTCTATTATAAAGAATAGGACTTGGTCTTTATGTGATTTGCCTCTAGGCTAAAAGGCCATCGGCACTAATTGGGTATACAAGCTGAAATGTAAACCTGATGAAACAGTTTGTTGATATATTTAGGTAGTGATGTGTGTGAACACACTAGGACCACCGGGGCACTTTTTTCCCTCTTTAGGAGGTTTTTTTCCCCCGGCTTGTATATACGCCTATTGCCCTAATGGCTACTCATCTTTGTATATTCACTAGTAATACATTCAGTATTGTGTGTTTGTGCTCCAAGATTCTTCTTCTTCCTTGTCCTGTTTGCGTGCTTCCGCAGACGTCTAACTCCAACAATTGGTATCAGAGCAGGTCGTCGCTTCATCTAGGGTGTCGTCGACACTCCTCTGTTTGCAGTCTCAGAATCACATGAATTTTGGTGAGCATACTCAGCGTGTGCAGGCTATTTCGTCTCGGCCTCCGAATGCACTATCGCAGTGCTTATGCAAGTATTTTGTCTTCTTGTGCCAAAGGTATATACCAGTTTCTGTTCGCCAGTTTAAGCGTCTCAAAGTCTGCTACAGGTCTAGCAGAACTCGTCTCGGCAGTTCTGTTCAACTTTTTGAGATACAATCAATTTTTTGCTTCAAGGTATTTTAGTCACCGGCCATGCCTGAAAGCAGTGATGTATTCCATATATTGGCTGTTGAGGATAAGTTCGATGGTACCAACTACCCATTATGGGCTTATATGATGCGACATGTTTTGGTTGCAAAAGGATTGTGGAACATTGTGCAGGGTGTTGAAAGATGTCCAGTTACACCTGTAACGACAGGTACTATAAATACAAGTGCTGGAGCTGATGAAGATGGTGTCCAAGATGATATTCCGCATATTCCTGTTCGTGCTACTGTTTTTGTTGCACCTACTGCAGAGCAGATTCGTTGGGATGGCAGAGATGCCCAAGCACATGCATTGATAGCTTTGTCTGTCAAACGTGCCATTATTCCTCATATTCGCTCTTGCAGAACAGCTACGGATGCTTGGGATACACTTACCACATTGTACCAAGCTAGGAATGAGGCTCGTGTTGCTTACCCCCGAAAACAGTTGGAGAGTGAGCACATGAATGAAGGTGATTCTATGGACAGTTTCCTAACGAAGATCAAAGATTTGAAGGAATAGTTGATTTCTGCTCATGAGGTTATACCAGATAGCTCACTTGTGTAGACCATTCTGAATGGTCTTCCTGATTCATATCAGAGTTTTGCTTCTACTCTGCGGTTGATGATGAAAGGCAATCCGAATGCCTTATCATTTGAGGAGTTAGTCTCTATTCTGTTGCAGGAAGATCAGTCCATGCAAAACAGGTCCATTATGCGTGTTGCAGATCAAGCTTTCCTGGCTAGTCAGAAGGGCAAAGGAAAATGGAGCTCTTCTATTAGTAAGCAGAAATCTAGAAATGCTGCACATTCGAAGAACCAGGATAAAGATGAGAAGAAATCAGAAAAGCATAAATTGTTTTGCAAGTACTGTAAAGGGAATGATCATATCATAAAGAACTGTCCAAAACTGGCTGCAAAAGAGGCAAAGAAAAAGGAGACTGGAATGGTTGTTGCAGAAGCCTCTACACCAAAAACAGAGTCTGCTAATCTTGTGCAGGAAGAAGAATGGGTGTTTACTACTGTTTGCAGTTTTGACCCATCTTCTCATGAGCACTGCATATCTGCAGTGGACTCAGATGTCTGGTACTTTGATAGTGGGGTGACCAAACATATTACCTCGCAGCGTAGTTTCTTCTCTTCACTCGAGCCTTCCCCTATAGGGAATACTGTCACATGCGCCAACAACTCCTCTTATCCTGTTATGGGAGTTGGTAAGATCATTCTGACTACTATTGATGGTAGTTCTTTCACCTTGTCAGATGCTTTATTTGTGCCAGGGATCAAGAAGAATCTGTTATCAGTTTCTGCATTAGCCAAGATCGGCTTGGTTGTGAAATTCGTTGATGACAGGTGTACAGTTCATGATCTATCCAATGGCGATATGATTATTGCTTCTGGCATTTTATGTTGTGGGCTGTATAAGCTCATATACTATGAAAGATCTGTGAGTGATTCGGCATGTGCAGTTCATGATTCTCAGGCTATGTCAGATGCAAAGCTTTGGCATGCATGCTTTGGTCATCTGAATTTTGCTAGTTTGCTACACCTGCAGAAATCTGATATGGTGTCTTCTTTGCCCAAGCTTGAGGCACCTGGAAAACATGTATGTGAAGGCTGTATTTTGGGCAAAATGCAGCGTTCCTCCTTTCCAAAAGATGGTTCAGTTCGGGCTACGCAAAAATTGTAGCTTGTACATAGTGATGTCTGTGGTCCTATGCAGACACCCTCTTTTGGGAATTACCTTTACTTCGTGACTTTCATTGATGATTTTTCCAGGCATGCATGGGTATATCCACTCAAAGCAAAGTCCGAAGTGTTCATGTGCTTTAAACAGTTTTTGGTTTTGGCTGAAAATCTGTCAGCATGTAAAATGGGCACCCTCCATTCTGATCGAGGGGGGTAATATATGTCTTCTGATTTTAATGCATTTCTAGCTGAACGTGGGATAAAACACCAGTGTACACTACCGTATACACCTCAACAGAATGGAGTTGCTGAACGAAAGAACAGGTCACTCATGGAGATGGCGAGGTGCATGGTCAAGAGTCAAGCTTTACCACATAGTTTCTAGCTTGAGGTTGTCATGTGTTCAACATATGTACTGAACAGGTGTCCCACTAAAGCGCTGCAGTCTATCACTCCATATGAGGCTTGGCATGACCGCAAGCCATCTGTTGCTCATCTGCGTGTTTTTGGTTGTTTGGCATATGCATTAGTGCCTGAACAACATCACTGAAAATTGGATGATAAGGTAGTAAAATGTATTTTTGTTGGGTATAGTTCTGAAAGTAAAGGCTATCGTCTGTATCATCCACAGACTAAACGCATTCTGGTTAGCCGTGATGTTGTCTTTGTGGAAGATGTTATTCAGCCATTGCTTTCATGTACTAAGGAGACATCTGTTAGCTCCAAAGACATGTATGCTATGCTATGGCTGCATCTAGTTTCTGTGATGAGAATGAGCCTGTTTCTTTTGATGAAGCACAGAATTCAGGAAATTGGATGGCTGCTATGCAATCTGAATATGATGCTATAATGAAGAATGGTACATGGTCTTTATGTGACTTGCCTCCTGGCAAGAAGGCCATTGGCACTAAGTGGGTATACAAGCTGAAGCATAAACCTGATGGTACAGTTGACAGGTATAAGGCTAGGCTTGTTGCAAAGGGTTATGCGCAGGAAACAGGCATTGATTTTGATGAGACCTTTGCACCTACATGCCGTATGACTACTCTTCGGAGCATTTGTGCACTTGCAGCCCATCATGGTTGGAATGTACATCAGTTGGACATTAAAACAACATTTCTGAATGGTGACTTGCATGAAGAAGTGTATGTTTTTCAGCCCCGTGGCTTTTTGCAGAAAGGGCATGAAAACCAGGTGTGCAGGTTAAAGAAGGCATTATATGGTTTAAAGCAAGTACCACGTACTTGGTATGAGAAGATACATGCCTATCTAGTTGCACATGGTTTTGAGAACAGTCCAACTGAAAGCACCTTATATGTTAAGCATGCTAATGATGTGCTTCTGATTATTGTTGTCTATGTTGATGACATGCTGCTCACTGGTCCTATTGAGAAGCATATTGCTGATTTCAAGGCTGATTTGCATGCCTCATTTGAGATGTCTGATTTGGGGCATTTGCATCACTATTTAGGCATTCATTTTATGCAAGTTGATGGTGGAATGGCTTTGTGTCAAACGAAATATATTGACACATTATTGCAGCGTTTTGGCCTTGAAGACTGTAAGCCTATTGCCACTCCTATGGAGACAGGTTTACGATTGAGTCTTCATGATGTTGGAGATGCATTTGATGTTGTTCTCTATCAGCAGGCTATTGGATGCTTGATTTACTTATGCATTACTCGCTACTTGAGTGGTACTCGGCTACTTGGGTTGTTTTATCCCAAGGGGGGATCACTACCACCAGATTTGCATGCTTTTTCTGACTCAGATTGGGCTGGTTGCTATGACACTCGTGTGTCCACCAGTGGTTTTTGCTTCATGCTTGGTAGCTCATGTATATCTTGGTTGAGCAAGAAGCAGCCTACTGTGGCCACTTCCAGTTGTGAGGTTGAGTATAGGGCAGCTTTCATAGCCATTGTTGAGTGTGTGTGGCTCAGATGCCTTATGGCTGATTTGGGTGTTGGCCAGTCTTCTGCCACCACCATCTTCACTGATAGTCAGAGGGCATTGGCAATTGTGAGGAACCCTATGTTCCATGCTCGCACTAAGCGCATTGAGGTGCATTATCACTATGTCAGGGAGAGGTTCTCTGCTAGGGAGATCAGCTTGGCATATGTGCCCACGTAGGAGAACATTGCAGACCTTTTCACGAAGGCTTTGGCTAGGGAGAAGTTTGAAGCTTTCCGCAAAGCTTTGGGCTTACTTCCTTTTGTGGAGTGATTTCCACATAGCTTGGCACTTCCTTATACATGAGTGCCAGCTCCTTGTTCACCGCATCACTCCCAGGGGGGATTTGTCGATATATTTAGGTAGTGATGTGTGTGAACACACTAGGACCGCCGGGGCACTTTTTTCCCTCTTTAGGAGGTTTTTTTCCCCCGGCGTGCATATATGCCTACTGTCCTAATGTGCTACTCATCTTTGTACATTCTCTAGTAATACATTCAGTATTGTGTGTTTGTGCTCCAAGCTTCTTCTTCTTCCTTGTGCTGTTCGCGTGCTTCCGCAGACGTCTAACTCCAACACAGTTGACAGGTGTAAAGCTATGCTTGTTGCAAAATTTTATGCTCAAGGGAGAGGTACTGATTTTGATGATACCTTTGCAACCACATGCCAAATGACCATTGTTCGAAGCATCTCTGCACTTGCAACTCATCATGGCTAGCATGTACATCAGTTGCATATCAAAATTGCATTTCTAAATGGTGACTTACATGAAGAAATTTATGTATTTCAGCCTCGTGTTCTTGTGCAGAAAGGGCATGAAAACAAAGTGTGCAGATTGAAAAAGGAATTCTATGTTTTGAAGAAAGCACCATTTGCTTGGTATGAAAAGATACATGCCTACTTGATTGCACATGGCTTTGAGAGCAAACTAGTTTAGAGCACCTTATATGTTAAGCATGTAGATGATATACTTATTATCATTGTTGTGTATGTTGATGACATGTTGTTCACTGGTCCTAATGAGAATCATATTATTGAATTTAAAGCTTACTTGCTTGCCTCTTTTGAGATGTCAGATTTTGGGAATTTGTACCATTACTTAGGCATTCAATTTAAGCAAGTGGATCGGTGAATAACTTTGTGTCAAACAAAATATATTGTGCATTATTATAGCATTTTGGCTGTGAAGATTGCAAACCTATTGCCACTCCTATGGAAACAGGTTTAGATTGAGTCTTCATGATACTGGTGATGCATTTGATGTTGTTCTCTATCATCAGGCTATTGAATGCTTGATTTATTTATACATGACTCAACTTAATATTTAGTTGGCCTCCATTATGAAGAGAGGCCAATCATGCATTACCCAATTGATGGGAAGCCCAACTTGCATGTTGGATGAAGCTTAAATTGGACCATCTAAGGTATTGTAAGGAAAGGGAGTTACTAGTGTCCTTAATTATGGGGTTCGGGGCGATGGGGAGTAACCCCACCTAGGGGATCCAAGGGGGCTAATGATCTCTTTGATTGGGCAATCCAAGGGGGACCCATGATCCCCCTGGTAGGGGTCCAATGCATGAGTGATCTCCCTAGAGGGGGTCCAGGAATAACACCCCTAGTGTGATGATAAAGGGGATATTCCATAGAATATTCCTTATCAAACTCACACATCATTCATAGTTTTTAGGTCAATTCAACCAACCTAAGCCACATACGGGGATTAGGAGGGCGGTGGCCACCCATGTTTGACCATCCACCAAAGGCTAGACCTCTCCATTAGCCTATATATACATGATGTATGCACTATTCCAGACATCGGATTGAGTGAGCATACCTCTACCTTGTAACTCCCTATCTAAAGTTGTCTAGATCACCATTTAAGCTTTACCTTAAGAGCACATGGGTGGACAATGCCATCATCTTTGTCCTTGTTGTTAGTAGCAATTTTTTTTAATTCTACTATAATTTTTATCTTCTCTATTATTTCTCTTGTGTTCTCTTGCATAACTACTTTTTTACACCCCCCCCAAAAGAAAAGAAAAGAGAGGCAAAAGACACAAGCACCTAGGTCACATTGTTGGACTACACTATCACTTTGTGAGGATAATGTGGTAAGAATTTAAGCTTAATTACATCTTTTTTGTTAGGAAAGACTGGTTTCTTGACATTCTTACAAATGCATTGGATAATTCCAAGCTACACAAGTTCAAAAGATGCGTTCGCATGGAGCTCAGAGGAAATACAAATGTTAAATATGGAGGGGGAGTGATATGTGCATAAAATATCTACATGACAAGGTTCCAAAACACAACTAATAGGGTGAAAAATGAAGATTCATACATGCACATAAGGAAATAGGATAAACATTGAACAAAGAATAGGATGCAGAATAATCCTCCAACACTTGATGAAATAGAAATTAGATTACAAAGTGGTGTTTTCTACAATGATCTCATAGACAAGGATGACACTTATTTCAATATAATCCATAAAAATCAAGGTAAAGTAGATCCCAATAGAAATACAATTTTTGAAGCCCTCATAGCAAGTTTCCATCATATATGAATAGTTACACTCTCTAAACAAGAAATTCAACATAAAAAAGGGCACACTCTTTCCTTTGTATTGAACCTTTGTTTCATTTGTTTGATCATGCATTCAAGTTTGATTCATCTATCTTCTTTCATTTGCAAACTTTCCCTTTAGTTGGGCACACAATCTCAAATGTAGGAAGGAGGGAGTGAAAGGGGTCTTCACACCAAGATGGAGTACATGGATAGAAGAGAACAAGGGGTACTAGCCTTCTATTCACACCATGATAAAAAATGATACCCAATAAACTTGCCACTATGCTAAATTAGGGGTATAACCATGCTCTTCTATTTGAAGATTATTGACTATGTGCTCCATACTCTCTATATTTTTTACAAAATTCTAACCATAATTTGCAATCTAAAACTCAATAAAAAGGTCAATAGCGCATTCTAAAATCAAGATTTTCATAAATAATCTAGTTTCTTTTTCCTTTAGAATTGACAAGGCATTCCCCATGGAAAAAAAATAATTGACATGGCTGAGAAAGAGTTGACCCTCGAGAAGCTCTATTTGTTGCTCTTATAAATTTTCCGCACATACATAAAATGGCATTATCCCACCATATTCCAAAAATACAAAAGTTTAATTTCCGAATAAATGGCAAGCGGGAACGTCAATAAAAAAAAAAGAAGCGAAATTTTTCATATGGGAGGGGAAAGTGTAATAAGAAAAGATAACTATTTTTCATATGCCGATGGATTTCTTTTCCAAGAAAATGCGATAAATTATAAGAAAATTAAAATTATATTAAAACTTATATATGTATAAATATTTATTTATTTATTTCAAGGCATTCATGATTCTCCAATTAACTTTTTCACGACACCTTTAAAGTACACAGACTTCTAACTTCAGAGTCGAGACCCGTGCATCATGGTTAACATTTCCTTTTTTAATGGAGGTTCAATCTAAGCCTACTCTTCTCATACAAGTTAATCAGCATAGTACCCATGGGACCTCACCTATCCCACAAAGTAGAGGTTAAACTACCCGAAAGTGACACAAAAGAAAACTGATTTCAACTAGAAATATCATGTTTTACAACTTAGGCCCACACTATCGTATCGATAGTGGGAATTGAACCTTCACCCCTGCTTCAAGAAGCAAAAGGCCAAGACAACCCACCTAACACACACGAAAATGGTTTACACGAAAATGGTTTACATTTGAAGCTCTTCTATCATATATCAATGAAAATCTTATTTTACACAAACACACGCACACGCACACGCACATATACGTATACCACACATATATATATATATATATATATATATATATATATATATATATATATATATATAGAAAGGGAGAGAAGGAGAAAAAGAGAGAGAGAGAGACGCACGTCTATATATACACAAAAAGGCGCACATAAATATCTACATTTACATGTATGCGTTATAAAATTGTCTTATAGACAAGAGAAAATCATAATGTATCATATATATATATATATATATATATATATATATATATATATATATATATATATATATATATATGAAATACAAATTTTATGTATAATACCTATAGATTTTTAATGTAATGAATATATATATAGAATGAAGACATTTTTAAAAGTCTTCATTCTCATCCGATGCATAAAAATAAGACCGGTGTAACTTCGAAATAGCGAAGGTGAAGAGTTCGAATCCAGATTCTGTGTGACTCTGGGAAGATGATGAAGGTGCAGCTGTTTATATTATTTGAGTGTGAAGTAAAAAAATAAGAACAAGACAAACTTGGATACTCAGATTAGATCAAATATAGGTGGCCTTTAAAAAGAGAGCACAATTCTTAAGTACGTTTTCTATGTATATACATCCTTCTGTCTGCAACTATGGATGTGTCACTGTATGCCGCTCCATTAACTCGTCTAATGCTGCTCTATCACCTCTCTTCTATCCTCAATGTTTTCCAAGCATCATGGCATCAAAATTTTCTTTTTTTTTTTTTTTAATAAAAGGAAGTTCGGCCTTAGCCTATTCTCCCGGACTTTAATTAAAATAGAGAAGATAAGTTACAAGTGAATGGAACTAGTGTCCATGGGACCCCCCAAATCCCACAATGCAGGGGCGGAGTATGGCAAGCTAGAGGGCATTACAAATGAGGCTGATAAATCTATCATCCCCCTCATGTGGGACCCATTTGAGCTTCAACTTGTTGTTTTCGAGGAGATAAGTACAATGATGTCTAAATGGTGGAGATCTCTTATCTCGGGAGATTCTTTTACCTAGAAGAAACAAGGATTTCTCGATTGACCATTCCTTAGGAGTTTGGCCAAACTTGATAGCACAACGCTCCCTCCAAATCTTCCAAAGAGTCTCACCCCTGATGGCATTCCACAGTCTTGATGAGCAGCCGACCGCCTCACCCAACAACACCTAATGCCAATTGATTTGGTTCGTGAGTCTTAATACCCGGGTCACGTGACACCAGATAACACGGGACTTGGGGCAATCGAAGAACAGGTGAGCTAAATCTTTGATGTATCGATGGCAACGCTTGCACCATGGCGGCACACCACAGATTTTGTTAGCCCTTGCATTGGACCAAATACCTTTATGCAAGATTTGCCACATGCGAATGGACTTTTTGATCTCAATTAGGGGATGCCAAATAGACATGAACTTTAGTTCCCATCGAAGTTTGGTCCAAGAAAGGCACCATTTCTTGTTAAGAGTGTGATGAACATCTAAGTTCTCTTTGAAGGCGGGGATTCTAGATAGTTTCTACCATTGCTCCATTTGAGGCCCTCCAGGCAAGGAAGATCCTGACCACAAAGAAGGCGTGTAGTTGAGCGGTCCCACACTGAACACCATGGCATCAAAATTTTCCATTGTCCCATGTTCACAATATTACTAGTTCTTATATATTTCTTCGTGAAAGACAACAATACCTGGATTAATGAGAAAGATTGGGTAGAAAGAGTGCTACTACAGTTGAACTCATGCCTTTCAAAATCAAACTGTGTCCTTCCAACAAATGACTCAGTTCTTTTAACATACGAGGAGGCTTTAATCATTGCTAAGAATTCTTTGTACATGTGGGGATTGTTGAACATTTTCTTATGGTATGTCCTCCATTTCCCATTTCTCTCCAGAAACTGTTCCGGCTCATTTGGCAAGTCAAGTCCAAGAAGAAGAAGCAACTATTCATAGCTTCACCACCTCTCTTTGTTCTGGCCATCTTCATCGAATGCATTGCTCTTATATATCATTTACATGTCTTCTGAACAGTTTCAAATAACTTGTTCATCGACCACCTTCTGAACAGGTTCAGACTTACAAGAAATGAATCCGTTCATCCCCTGTTGCCTTCCATTCTAGCTGTTAATATTCTTAAGTGGATACGGCATAGAGACCTTATGTGCATGAGCAGCTTCCTCATCCTTCATGTAGGACAGAAAGAAACTTCTTCCTATCTACACAAGTTATCTGTATAGCCATAACATACTCTTCAAACATGGATACATTGTGTAAACTGCATTTAAACTTCATTCATTGGTCTTCTACGATCCAATTCAGTTTATTTACACGATCAGAATGTAACTCTTATGATGGAAGCATAAAATAACATCTTTTTAGTCAAATTAGTATACAAACTCTGCCAAATACATTACAGAAGATCAAGCTTTGGACAACATCCATAACCATGAAGTACTTTTCGCTCTTCATATATATTTGCGTATGACAGTTAGCTATGAAAAGCTGCCAGCCCACTCGGACACATGGGCAATTTCGAGCAGAACTGCGCAATCGTTGATTTGACAGAAACTGGCATTGCGACGAACATGGTAATTTGCGGAGCTCCGGTGCAAAAAGCCGTTGGAAGTAGCAGAAATGCATGATCATGAAAAATTGGCTCTTCTCTAGGAAAGAGTCGTACATGTCTGAGACGAAGGGCTCCATAGCGCCGGCAACAGGAAAAGACGCCCGTTTACGCCATGAGCGTTGAAGCTTGCTCCGGTCTTTTTATCAGTGAAGAGGTTTCCGGGGTAGCCAGGATACGAACCCTTGCCAAATGAGCCTGCACATGCGGAAGCGGCCTCCAATGGAGCAAGGGAATCGCCCTGGTAGTAACCTGTATTGGAAGGGTTGGTGGCGGCGCCGGCAAGTACTGTTGCCATGTTGATGACCATACCTTCAAGACCCACGTCTTTGTTAGGTGATACCAGTGGCGGAGCCTGTGGACCGAACTGTGGCAGCGCGTAGGGCCACGCGCACATGCCTGGGCATTGCGTACCTGGATTTCCCACCCACGCATATGTCAGCTTCTTTCCACCTGTCGCAGCGGAAGGTGGAGCTGTGGCATGGAAGCCACACGAATCCATGCAAAAGCCTTCCACAGGCACATCAGCGGCTGTAAAGATGAAGTAGACGCCGTTTTCATCCACAGGCAGCGACTTCGCGGAGAGGGCCGAGGTGAGTAGTGCCAGAAGGTCAGCCCCGCTGAGGGACTTAGGCGGAGAGGGCGCCGTGACCATGTCCTGCGCAGCCAGTGTAACGATAGAGGAGACGTGGGAGCGGGAAAGGTCCGTGTACGAGGAGACTGTCGACCACCAAGAGGCTACAGAAGGGTTAGCAGAGGTACGGGCAGATATCGAAGAGGCGAAGTCAGCAAGGATGGCCTTCTGAGCGGCGTCGAAGGAGCCGTACCAAAGGAAGTAGAGCGAGATGGGACGCGTGAGTAGGGGGCCCTTGTGGTAGGAGAGGATCGTGGGAGGCGTGGGAACGAGGACCAGCTTGCGAGCAGGCTGCTGATAAGACGAGCAGGCAGGAACGAGGATGAGGCTGAGGAGGAGGCAGAGAGCGAAGCGCACAGATGAAACGCCAGACATGGCGGAAACGCACTGTATGCAAGGGAGAAATGCACGAAGCAGGCTATGAGACTACACAAGGGAGACGCGAGACGACTGACGAGGAGGAGGGGAGAATGCTTTTAAGCTACGCCTTCAGAGGCAGTGTTCTGAGTAGCTTGTTGCAGTGGTGTGTTTGAATGTATGACGATCAATGGCTGTGTGAGAGGTTTTATAGGGGCGCAGAAAGAGCGAAGCAGGAGAGAGCCGCGGGCGGCTGCTTCCTGGAAAACGGGTATCAGAGGTGCCAGCTGGCGGCACGCGTACACGTCCCGACTCCCGACTCCCGACGCTGAGCTGGCGACAGCCTTCAACCCAAATACCACTTCGCAGATATAAAAAAGAAAGAAGTATCACTTCCATGATGAGCTGCCCCGGCCCCCGATCTTGATCTTCCCTCTGTCGCCTGTGACGTCCATGGCTCCACGCCAAGGTCTTCACGTTTCACGCATATCTTTTCCAGCTTCTCGTGTGTTTCCTCTGGTTGCATAATGCATTCCCTGAGCTTTTTCCTTTGTTTTTATTCAATTCAATACACGATTGGCTCTACCTGAGAAGGCCCTTCTTATGTCCCAAGGGCACTAGTCCCATCCACTTCTAACTTTTCTTTTTTATTTTAATTAAAGTCCGGGAGATTAGACTAATGCTGAATTTCCTTTTATTAAAAAAAAAAGGCTCTTCTTATGTTCCTCATGATACTTGATTCATGAGTCTTGACCCTCATCATGCTTTGTTCATACAGAGTAAAAATGGATATATGTCTTTTTTTTAAATAGAGGTTGGCCAAGCGTTTACTTCCTCTACCATTAACTTTGAAAGAACAACTCTACAACTGAATGGGCTATCCACAAAAGAGGGGTTAAACAAAATTACAACTAGTTTCAATTGATTCAGACTGAACCCCAAAATTACAACTAATTTCAATTGGTTCATACTGGCCAAAGCCTTTACATGTCCGGCTCAAAGATTAAACTTTGGACCTCCGCCTCAAGAGACCAAGGACTCAATCACTAGAACAATGAGACGTGAACAAATGGATATATGCCTTGATGGATATATGCCTTGCTCATAGAGCACATATCTCGTCCTTTTTGACACTCTTCACACATGAACTAGTATGTATCGTTCTCACGCTTCATGCTTGTCACTTGACCCTTAGACCCGATTCACATAGAGAAGTTGCTAGGTGGTGAAATTTTGCAAGGTGGATTGAATTGCAGGTTTTATTCAAATAAGGTGGTGTCCCAAATTTTCAAAAGTGCCATATCACTTTGTGCTAAATGTTCCAACACCCCCCTCCATCCAAGCTATTTTTATCTGCCATGTAAGACTTTTAACTCTTTTTTCACCCTCATGTTCTGCTCTCTATTGAGTCTTCATCTGAAGGACTCTTCAAATCTGTCATTGTTCCCCTAGAAGAGCACATTTTCACCTCTTCATTTCGGATCCCTTGTCTGAAACCAACCTTACAAGTAACACTTGCCTTCAGTGTCGGCATCTAAATTAAAATTGAAGCTTCTATGCATGGTACCCACAACCTTCCTTATTATTCATTTTCAATCTCATAATCTCAATTATGTAATCAACTCTGAACCACACTAAACAAAGGTCATACACAAGTGTGGTCTACACTCGGACACAAGGAAAAGTAATCTCATAATGATAATGAAAGGTTAGTTGCCACCCCATCTTGTCTATTACAACAGAGAGAGGTTGATTCCATGACCCAATAGAATATAAGTGAGTCTTTACCATGCATAGATATTGTTTCTATGTATGTTCTACCATATGTAAATAAAATTCCTATGTATATTCTAGAACGTTCTTGATTCTACAATATGTTCTTGGACACTTTTTGGAAACAAAAAAGAGCCATGCAAGAAAGATACTTGCGCTTTTTCAATGTTCTAGACTCTAGTGAAGAATCAACACATGAATCAAATGGATTATGGCGTTACCCCACGCATTGCGTGAACCCAGCCTAGTAATATATGCTTTTATATACATAATTTTGGCTCGGAGAGGCAAATACCAAAAGTCAAGCCTTAAAAGCGTACTAGAAAAGTCATAGAGAGAGAGAAGTCGAATGCGTGGGAGGGGGAAGACTAGACTTGACTCGTCACTCGTGACGTATGCTAGAGACCCATTCCGTCAGATTGTTCAATCCGCCAAAACAAGCAGGGATATTACAAGTTACAATAATAAATTTAATTTGTTTTGAAAGTATAAAATATATTTTTAAAATATATTAAACTAATGTACAAATAATTGTATGATCCAACGGAGGACTGCGCTTTCTTACATGACGAATCTTTAACGCACTTGTCTCTTAACTATCTTTGTAAATTGCCCCCACCTCCCTCGCCCCCTCCCCCTACATTTCAACGTGGACATTTCAAAACTGCATAATTTGGCCGATTCATTCTAATTTCTAAGCTCCATGGCCAATAATTGAGACAGAACGACAGCTGTATCCGAAAAGAAAAATATACGTGTAAATTTATCAATTGGACAATTAAATTAATTAATGAAAATATATTATCTAGGTGGTATATTCTTTTTTTTTTTATAAAGGAAGTTCGGCCTTAGCCTAATCTCCCGGACTTTAATTATATTAAAGAGAAAAAGTTACAAGTGAATGGGACTAGTGCCCATGGGACCCCCCAAATCCCACGACGCAGGGGAGGAGTACGGCAAGCTACAGGGCATTACAAATGAGGCGGATAACATTATCATCACCCTCATGTGGGACCCATTTGGGTTTTAGCTTGTTGTTTTCGAGGAGATAGATACAGTGATGTCTAAACGGTGGTGATCTCTTGACACGGGAGATCCTTTTACCAAGTAGAAATAAGGATTTCTCGATCGACCATTCCTTGGGAGTTTGGCCGAAGTTGACGGCACAGCGCTCTCTCCAAATCTTCCAGAGAGCCTCACCTCTGATGGCATTCCATAGTCTTGATGAGCAACCGATCGCCTCACCCAACATCACTTGTTGCCAGTTGATTTGACTCGTTAGTCTCAAAACGCGGTATACGTGATGCCAGATAACGCGGGACTTGGGGCAGTCGAAGAACAGGTGGGCTAAATCTTCGATGCATCGATGACAACGCTTGCACCATGGCGGTACACCACAGATTTTGTTAGCCCTTGCATTAGTCCAGATTCCCTTATGCAAGACCTGCCACATGAGAACGGACTTTTTGACCTCAATTAGGGGGTGCCAAAGAGACATGAATTTTAGCTCCCACCGAAGTTTGGTCCAGGTAAGGCACCACCGCTTGTTAAGGGTGTGGTGAACATCCAGATCACCTTTGAAGTTTGGGATTTCGGAAAGCTTCTTACCATTGCTCCATTTGAGGCCTTCCAAGCAAGGCAGATCCTGACCGCAAAGAAGGCGGGTAGTTGAGCGGTCCCAAGCTAAGCACCTGCTTTGAAGGAGGGTCCATTCCTCGAAGGTAACGCTAATTCTCGGATCCAAATCTTCAAACCTAATCCACTGGCTGGTCTCTTGTTTCCAGAGCTGTTTCCACTGTTTGAATCCCTTGTTCCATAACCGCCTTGCAGTTTGGAGGTTCCAAGATTCCACTTCCCTAATGCCACTGATCGGGAACCAAATAGAGTCATTTTGTCTTATGCCAGCTGCCCACTTCCAGTCATCGTTGATTCTGATGAGCTGTTTGGCTTTGTTCCAATTCTTCCATAAGGAACACACGAGACTAGAGCCTTTAGGGCAAACCGGGTGGGGGGAGAACAAAAGGGATTGAATCCCTATGTCCCTCCACCCAGGGATGCCGACGAAGGTAAAGTCTTCCGTGTTTCTGAAGATCAATTTAGCCCAAGAGGACTCCTTATTGCTCCAGGCCTTGATAAGCCATTTAGCCGCCAGCTTGTCAGCAAGACCAGCAATATCCAAGATTCCCAAGCCCCCTGAGTCTTTAGGGCTAATGCAAGTTTCCCACTTGATTTTGGGAACCCCCCTTCTGTTGGGGTCCCCAGTCCAAAGGAAGTTCCTGCAGATTCTTTCTACTTTGGCCAAGTCTTTCTCCTTAGGTCTCCAACAAGAGATAAAGTAGATAATTGTAGACAACATGAAAGTGTTAATAACCATAGCACGTCCTGCCAGGTTGACTTGCATACCTTTCCACAGATTCAGCTTGGTATCCAACTTGGCAAGAACCCAGTTCCATCGTTGGTCCATTGAGATGTCGAAACCCATCGGAATGCCGAGAAGACGGAAGACTTGACCACTAGGGATAACTTGACACCCCCGATCCACCAACAACTGAGGAGTAGGCCCGCTGATCGCTCTAAAAGCAGTTTTAGCATGGTTGATTTTTGAGCCTGACGCCACACAAAAGGTGTGGAGGCACCACCAAAACACCTCAATGCTGTTTATATCGTTATTCACAAAGGCATTCATGTCATCAGCAAAAAGTCTCACAACCATTTGGCCGTGATTTAGGGGTAAGGAGAGACCCTTGAGATTGCCAGCATCCAAGTGATGTTTTAATAGGCAGCTGAGCCCATTCGAGGCGATAGCGAATAGTAAAGGAGCAAGAGGGCAGCCTTGCCTAATTGATCTTTTTAAACGAATGGGTTCGGAGAGCATACCGTTGATGTTTATTCTAGTTGAAGCATTTCCAAGAAGAGTGGCAACCATCTTCGTGAACTTTTGGCTGCAACCAAGGTCTTTCAATGATTGAAGAATAAAGTCCCATTCCAATCTGTCATACGCTTTGTCGAAGTCGATCTTAATGAAAACTAGATCTTGAGCAGACTCCTCAGCAAAAGCAAGGCCTTCCCAAATGTCAATAATTGCTTCAAGTATAGATCTACCTTTGATAAACCCTTTTTGGTCCTCGCACAGCCATGACTTTAAATGACAGGAGATTCTGTTGGCGATAACTTTTGCAATTATCTTGTATCCAGTTTGGAGCATGGTAATCGGACGCCAGTTTTCAATTTTGTTTTTATCTCCCCGTTTATGGATTAACTTGATGACGCCATTATTCAGGCACTCAGGGAGGGCACCGAAGGAGAGAGCCTCTTGCCACACGAGGCGCAGTGGGGTGGCCACCTGAAGTTTGAAGGACTTAAAAGATTCATTGGTAAGGCCATCTGGACCCGGACTTTTCCCATTGGGAAGCGCATCAATAACCTCGATAATTTCATTCTCGGAGATGTTAGCATCCAGTAGAGCAATCAAGTTCTGTGGGACTCTGGTTTGAGCAACTCTTGAGATGGTTGCCATGGAGTCGCGCCTGTGGGGGGAAAGAGGGGTAGAGACCCCGAGAAGGTTGGTAAAATGTTCGACGATGATAGCTCTATTCTCCTCTTCTGTGCAACATTCAGTTCCGTTGTTATCGACCATTAGGGGGATGGATTCCCTAGCTTGTTTCCTTTTGAGGATGTTACACATCTCTTTCGTTGGTTTGTCTGCCTTCCCTGCCCACCAATCTTTGAAGAAAATTTGGAGATTTTTCCTTTGGACCTCCTCCTCTAATCTTAGCCTACCCCTGATTTTCAAAAGACCCTGTTGGCATTGTAGATTGCCTTTGTTCACCTCTTCTTCAAGCCGTGAGAGCCTCCGGTACACCGTTTCTCTTCTTTTTTTTCGAATTCCTCTTATAGCCTTTTGGGTCCTGATTAGAATTTTACGAGTCCTCTCTACCGCGTTTCTCCAACACTTAGCCGGTTCATTACAGTTAGCAAAGGCTTCCTTCCAAACCTCAGAAATTTCCTGGTGGACAGAGGGGAGGGAGAAAGATGTCTGACAAGCGTGAAACCAAGGAGCTTTCTGGAGCATGCGAATTGGTTTGAAGGACAGAGTAATCGGATAGTGGTCAGAGATAGTGAGGTCGATGTGTTGGGAAATCGACGGGGTGCCCCACTGATGGATGGTGTTCTGATCGATGTAGCATCTATCAAGCCTTGCTTTCCTCAAAGAGTCCCCCGACTGGAGATTAGACCAGGAGAACCCGTGTCTGTCTTTCACTTCGACCAGGTCGAGATGGAGCTTGATTTTATCCCAAATCTCTTTTTCCTGACCGTCAATAATTTTTCCTTTGTTGTTCCATCGGTCCTCAGGAAACTCAACCATGTTGAAGTCCCCACAAATCAGGACATTGTGTGAGAGGGAGTCAAGGGAAGCCCAAGTATCCATTCTATCTGCTTCGCCATTAGGGGCATAGATTGAGACCACAGTGAACTGAAAGGGAGACCCGAAAGAGACCGCAATCCAGCGATGATTTCGACCTTCAAAAGTCGAGGTCACGTTGCTAGACAGGGCGTGACTGATACCGATAGAAGCACCCCCTGTCCCTCTAGGGTGAGAAGTGGAGAACCAAAGGTGGTTCGGAGAGATACATTTAAGTCGTTTTTGTAGATCCTCTCCGTCGATTTTAATCTCTTGTAAGCAAATGACGTCAGGGGCAAAGCACATGTCCCTGAACCACTGGCCAAGAATCGAGGCTCTTGACGGGTCAGACAGACCCCTAACGTTTAGAGATGTGAATTTCATTAGTGATGGTTGCCCTCTTTGAGGGGAGGGACCCAATCTTTTTTCTTCTTGAGGTCTTCTTTTTTCTTCCCTGCTTCTTTACTTAGGATCCTACTCTTGAGGGGGCTCTTCCAAGGCATGCCGGAAGGTTGTTTACCTTTAAGCTTGGACTTTGGTTGTAGTAGTTTAGGGCAGCATACCGGGAGGGTAGGACCAAGAGCGGAGCTTTCGCTGTCTGGGTTGTCTTCGTTGCTGGTAGAGAAGCCTTCCTCTTTACTCGTGGTGTAGCCTTCTTGGTTATCTTCTTTGCTGGTAGAGCACCCAAGGGAATCAACAGTGGGGTCTTCTTCAGAGAGGTTGTCCCCTGGGAAGTCTAACTCATTAATCTCTTTTTCTAGGTTACAGTATATGTTGTTCGAGGGGGCAGCTGTCGTGGTATTCCTTGTTTTTGATCTTGGAGGGCTTACTTTCCTCTTGCGTCTCACTTCAGTGAAACCTTCTGAATCCGTCTCAGCAACGCGAGTTCCCTCTTCTTCCTCCATTTGAGGGGGAAGACTCCGAGAGTCGTCTTGGGGGAGAGGGTCTAGGGTCCCATCTGGTTTAAGCTTGTTTTTATTGGTACTTTTCTTCAGGGGGCAGTCTTTGATCCTATGACCTTGAAGCCCGCACCGGAAGCACGCGTTTGGCAAATTCTTGTAAGTAACCTCTTGTGTCCATGTCTTTCCATCTCCACAGTTTATGGAGATCTTCGAGGGAAGGGCCTGGTTCAGGTCTGTTTCAACGCAGATCTGAGGATGCCATCTAGCATTGAAAGAATGTTGCGCTCCATCGTAGATTAACCCCCCAACATCCTGTCTTGCAGCCATCGGGCGACCGATCGGTGAGACGATTTCACGAAGAAATCCATACATGAAGAAAGGCAGATTGGGAAGCTCCACCCAAAGCGGGTAACGAAGAGGCTTTGATCTGTTCGGGACAAAGTCTGGGGTCCACTTAAAAAGGCAAAGGGTGGACCGGCCCACTTGCCAGGAGCCGGCCTGCAGGGCTTGGAAAGCCATCTCTTCGTTCTCAAAAACTAGAAGCAGGTGATTCGCCGGCAGGAATTGACATTTGGACACAATTAAGCCTCGCGGGAACCACTCCTTTCGAAGCCAGTTTCTCACACTTTCAAGAGGGGGTCTGGGGCCAAACATTTGACCGATCAGGCAAGTTTTCTTCAGTTCTTCCTGCTTTGCCGCCACAGACTCCTTGCATAAAGAGACTTCTGGGGCCGCGACGTCCATAGGGAAAGACTCCATCTTCGGTGACCGAGGATGGGGACGCTAAGGAAGAGCAAACTTTAAATCTAAAGACCTTCACTTTGAAGAGCTAAGCACCGAGAGAGGGAGCAAACGCAACAACTTCAAGAGGGAAAAGAAAGAGCTCTCCTTCAGCGGTTGGAGCACTTGGTCCAAGGAGAGCAACGCCACAACTTCAGAGGTTGAGATACATGGCCAAGAGAAAGCATCCTTTCTTACTTTTTTCTTCTTCTATTTTCTCTCTCCCGAAAGGAACTCTCAGACGGCAGTCGACCTGACTAAAACGCCACTAGCCCTCGAGATCCTCAAAGATCCCATGGCGTTAAAAGCGACCAGACGCGACTGAAACTAGCTTCTTGAATTAGCTTTTTCTTTTTTATTCTTAAGAGTTAACTCTCTCACTAAAAACTCCGCTTGAACCCACCCTAACGTTCAAACGTTATTGTCCATGGCTATTCATTTTCTTTTTCTGTTTTTCAAAGGAAATTCGTCGCACATACTTGCGAATCAGTTCCGAACAGCCCGCCTATCTCGATAGTCCCCCCCCCGCCTATCGCGATACCTCTCCCCCCGCCTATCGCGATACCCCCCCCCCCCCCGCCTATCGCGATACCCCCCCCTCCCGCTTGTCGCGATACCCCCCCCCCCCCCCCGCCTGTCGCGATACCCCCCCCCCCCCCCCCCCCCCCCCCGCCTGTCGCGACACCTCCCCCCCCCGCCTGTCACGACACCTCCCTCCCCGCCTGACGCTGATGACGCCGAAGATCACTAGCAGGATGTCTGGGGCTTAAGCAGCTGCCCGGGAACTGAGACACGATGCATCATGCAGCTCCATCTTGACGGGCGACACAGTACTTCTGTCTTTGCTTGCACGAAAGCCGGAGTTGCAGCACAGCGATGGTCACTCGATATCTGGCTTACACCCACTCCAGGTGGTATATTCTTGTTTTGAGAGGGGAAGGTCCTCATAAAATGGTGGACTTCATACATTTCATGTTTACATTTACAAATAAAATGTCAACGTTTTGAAGCACAAAGTGTGCCGCCACTAGCGAATTCTGCCCATGAAGACCCTAGCCCTATTAGGACAATCACAATGGAGGGTGAAGGCTTCCTCGATTTGTTCATTTTTTTGTTATGATGGTAATATTGATGTAGGTTATACCTTCGATTTTTACGTAAACTTCAAAAATTATATTAAATACATGAAATATTGGCATAAACCTAGGTCAATAAAATTCAAGAAGAGCCTCAAACTCTGGACCTCCACCTCAAGAGGCCAAAACTTTACCAAACCGCCTACGGGAAGTTGAGAGTTTAAACCAGTTGTAACCTACTCTACCAATTATAACTGAGTTTATCCCCTGCGTTGGAGGGTACAAAGGGTCCTGCAAGTACTATGCCCATTCGCCTATCCAGTTGTACTTTCAAAGTTAAAGCTGGAGGAGTAGGTGCTTGTCAAACCTTCTTTCAAAAAAATACAAGAAGAGAAATATTGAGATTCAAGTTATAAAAACCATGAGAAGTTGGGTGGTCACATGCTAGTGAGTGGCTACTAATTCTAAACATATCACTAATTATTAACCTCATTTTATGATTCAAGAAGTCTAGTGCTTCAATTCTAGTCCCTAATAAGCACGTGAATATCATAGAAACTTTCGGTTTGACACAACAGTAGAAGGAAAAGGCTCATTGTGAGGGTTTTTGTTATGGATACCTAGGGTGGCATGTACATCCATAGTGTCCTAAGAAGAAAAAAATTCAGCAGTGATGGTGGAGTAGAGACAACAACCTTCATCGTCTACTCCATCCCCTTCCGATTTAGATATCTTGGCTATAGATACATAGATGGATCCTCCATCTCAGAATAAGAAACCTATCTTAAATATTACAATCAGCAAGAAGGTGACTATCGTGCCAGAAATGGTGCTATCTCCAATTGCATAGAGAGGTTATCAGTCTCCCCACATCGAGCTGATTTTCATGATAGGGGAGGAAAATGGACATCCTATGAAAATGTTATTTGATATAGGATCCAAACATGATGTGATTAATTCTTCTTTAGTCAAGAAAATAAAGTTGAAGACCAGCCCATCTATTACATCTACAGGATAGAGTTTGCAAATGGAAAGGGATCTAAGACCTAGGGTCAACAAGTAGTCAAACTACCAATCTAGATTCAGACTTATAAATATGAGCTATATTTTAAGATCGTCAAGCTAGCTAGGTTTTATCTTATACTCAGTAAACAGTGACATGCAAACAAAAAGCCCATCAGTTATTTTGGACTCATGTTTATCAGTTCTTTGATAAAGATCGCCTCATTACCATCCGTGGAGAACCAGATGTTTATAATTGCAAGCGGATGTCTACCTCTACAATGGTTGAAGAAAAGTGTAACTATCTTTATGTTTTGTATTTTAAACATAAAGCATTTTTACATTTATAGATTCAAACTAGCTTGGAAGCTTAGTTGGCTTCTAGAATGAGATGCCTTTTGGTTTAATAAACAGTCTTTCTACTTTTACGATGCTCATGAATGATATCTTTTGTCCTTTTATTGATCAATTTGTCATAGATTTTGTAGATGATCTATTGATTTATTGTAAAATCCTTAAAGATCATGGATGTCATTTGCATATAGTTTCCAAGATTTTAAATGAGAATACATTGTACGCCAACCTAGAGAAGACAAAACTATGCCTATCGAAGGTTGAGTACATAGGGCACATTATTTCTGCAAATTGAATTAGAATGGATCAAAGAAAAGCTCCCTTGATCGTCAGGTGGCCAATCCTCATAATGAGAATAGTTACGATCCTTCTTAGGATTTTTACATTTTTATCATAAATTCATTGCCATCTATTCACACATAGCTCCAATATTGACATATTTATTATAAAACGGTCAAAGGCTTGTGTGGGGAAGTGCACAAAAAATAGATTCTGATTGAATCAATCAGTCTCAAGTGCTCTAGTCTTGTTAGTGGTAGATCCATAGAAACCTTTCGAGCTAGAGACTAATGCTAGCCACATCTTGATTGGTGTAATTTTAATTCAGGTTGGAAGATTATTCTCTTCTCCATGAATAGGAACTTTATGCTATATTAAACACTTTAAAGATTTGGAGACACTATTTGTATGGGGCAATTTTTAAATTTTTCATAGATCATCACATGTTAAGGTATTTCTTTTCCACTTGATCTACTGGGAGGAAGACAAGATAGATGGGGAAAGTTGATGCAAGAATTTCATATGGAAAATTTGTATAAAAAAGGCAAGGGCAATTGTAGAGGCATTATCTCGTATGCATCAGATTAGCTTTAGAGTTCTATACAGTGATCCGATTCAAAACATTAAAGAGCCACAGGTTGAGGATGACTACTATGATTCTATAGTAAGCAACTTGTCAAATAACACTGATAATAATAAACTCTCTAATTTCTAAGTTGAGGAAGGTTTACTTAAAAGAAAAATAAATGTGTGTGCCTAGTTTCCAAGAAGGGAAGTTTAGAAAGGAATCCATTTTTGAGAACCACAATGTACCTTGTGCAAGGCATCTTGGAACTGGGAAAAGTTTGCAATTCATTAGATGCACATTTTGGTAGCCAAAAAGTGTGAGAGATATAAAACATTATGTAATTTAGTGCTTTAGGTGTCATGTAAACAAAGTAGAGGAGATACATCCTCCAGGTTTGGTACAACCATTGGAAATACCACAATATTATTGGGACAATATTTCCATGGGCTTTATAATTGTTTTATCTAGGACACCATGTCAAAAGAATGGTATTCTTGTTGTGGTAGATTGTTTAAGTAAAATGGCACATTTCGCTCCTAGTAAGGAAATTGTGGAAGCTCCATGAGTAGCAAAAATATTCCTATAGAACACCTTTAGATGAAATGGTTTACCTAAGTCCATATCCTCACATAGGGATCCCATGACAAGCCTCATATGGAGTGATTGATTGTAGTCCTTCAGTGGGATACCTCTTAAGTACATATGTTGTACACATAAAAGCCTCAAGCTAGAAGCTATGTCGTGGTCTAATTTTTTTACCACATACCTCACCATTTCCATGAGAGACCTAGTCCTTCTTTCAACAACATTTTTTTGAGGTGTCTACGGCACTGTGGAGTGATTTTTTATCTTATGATCAGCCAAAAATGTGTAAAAATTAGAAGATATATATCCCCCCACCCCCATAGAATGGAGGGTGACCAATTTACATGCTCACATATTTTCAGCCATAATGAGGAATTGTTTAAAGCATATAAAAACTTCGGACTTTTCTTCCAATGGATATATCCATGCATGCTTGGAAAATTCATCAAAAAAAGTCACGAATTATAGGTATTTCCAAATGAAGATGTCTACATAGCACTAGAGACATTCCTATGAACAAGCTATCATTTATGAGTAGATTTAGCTAAACCATCTTTTGGGAAGGAGATGTTAGAGTTTGAGGTTTGTGGAAGCACACGAACAACACAAGGAAGAAGAAGACACCTGGAGCACAACACATAATACTGAATGTATTACCAAGATAATGTACAAAGATATATGACCCATTAGGGTTATAGGCATATATACAAGCCGAGGGAAAAAACCTTCTAAAGTGGGAAAAAAGTGCCCCGATGATCCTAGTGTGTTCACACACGAGTACCTAAATATATCAACAAATCCTCCCTCGGAGTGATGTGGTGAACAAGGAGCTTGCACTCATGTTTAAGGAAGTGCCAAGCTATGTGGAATCAATCCACAAAAGGAAGTAAGCCCAAAGCTTTGTGAAAAGCTTCAAACTTCTCCTTAGGTAGAGCCTTTGTGAAAAGGTTTGCAATGTTCTCCTATGTGGGCACATATTCCAAAGTAATCTCTCCAGCAAAGAACCTCTCCCTGATATAATGATAGTGCACCTCAATGTGCTTAGTGCGAGCATGGAACACAGGGTTCCTCACAATCCCCAATGCACTTTGGCTGTGAGTGAAAATGGTGGTGGCAGAAGACTGACGAACACCCAAATCACCCATAAGGCATTTGAACCACACACTCAACAATGAGTGTGAAAGTTGCCCTATCTCAGCATCACAACTAGAAGTGGCCAGAGTAGACTGCTTCTTGCTCAACCAAGATATGCATGAGTTGTCGAGCATGAAGCAAAAACCAATAGTGTACACACGAGTGTCATAGCAACTAGCCCATTCAATGTCAAAAAAAGAATGTAAATCTGGCGATAGTTATCCCTCCTTGGGATAATACAATGGAAGTAGTCGAGTATCACTCAAGTAGAGAAAGATGCACTTAACTACATGCCAATGTTTGACACCTGGGGCAATGCATAAACCTGCTCTTCTGTGAGATAGCAGACTGAATATCTGGCAGACTAATGCATAAGTAAATTAAGCATCCAACTGTTTGCTGATAAAGAAAAACATCAAATGCATCTCCAACATCATGAAGACTCAACCATAAACCTGTTTCCATAGGAGTGGCAATAGGTTTGCAATCATCAAGGCCAAAATGTTGCAATAATGTATCAATATATTTTGTTTGACACAAAGGTATTTTGCCAACAACTTGCATAAACTGAATGCCAAAATAATGATGCAAATGCCCCAAATCTCAGATCTCAAATGAGGAACAAATCAGCCTTAAAATCAGTATTCTGCTCATGAGGACCAATGAGCAGCATGTCATCAACATAGACAACAATGATCAGAAGCACATCATTTGCACACTTAACATATGAGGTGCTTTCAGTTGGAATGTTCTCAAAATCATGTGCAATCAGGTAGGCAGGAAACTTTTCATACCAAGAATGTAGTGCTTGTGTCAAACCATATACTACCTTTTTTAACCTACACACTTTGTTTGCATGCCCTTTCTGCACAAAACCATGGGGCTGAAAAACATACACTTCTTCATTCAAGTCACCATAAATGCAGTTTTAATGTCCAACTGATGTACGTTCCAACCATGATGAATTACAAGTACACAGATGCTACAAACAGTAGTCATTCAACATGTAGGAGCAAAATTCTCATCAAAATCAATGTGTGCAGACCGTTCTGAATGGTCTTCCTGATTCATATCAGAGTTTTGCTTCTACTCTTCGGTTGATGATGAAAGGCAATCCAAACGCCTTGTCATTTGAGGAGTTAGTCTCTGTTCTGTTGCAGGAAGATCAGTCCAGGCAAAACAGGTCCATTATGCATGTTGCAGATCAAGCTTTCTTGGCTAGTCAGAAGGGCAAAGGAAAATGGAGCTCTTCTACTAGTAAGCAGAAATCTGCAAATGCTGCACAATCCAAGAACCAGGGTAAAGATGAGAAGAAATCAGAAAAGCAGAAATTGTTTTGCAAGTACTGTAAAGGAAATGATCATATCATAAAGAACTGTTCAAAACTGGCTGCTAAAGAGGCAAAGAAGAAAGAGGTTGGAATAGTTGTTGCAGAGGCCTCTACACCAAAAACAGAGTCTGCAAATCTTGTGCAGGAAGAAGAATGGGCGTTTACTACTATCTGCAGTTTTGACCCATCTTCTCATGATCAGTGCATGTCTGCAGTAGACTCAGATGTTTGGTACTTTGACAGTGGGGCGACCAAACATATTACCTCGCAGCGCAGTTTCTTCTCTTCACTCGAGCCTGCCCCTACAAGGAATACTGTCACATGCGCCAATAACTCCTCTTATCCTATTATGGGAGTTGGTAAGATCATTCTGACTACTGTTGATGGTAGTTCTTTCACTTTGTCAGATGCTTTATTTGTGCCAGGGATAAAAAAGAACCTGTTATCAATTTCTGCATTAGCCAAGATTGGCTTGGTTGTGAAATTCGTTGATGACAGGTGTACAGT
Source organism: Ceratopteris richardii (assembly GCA_020310875.1). Lineage (NCBI taxonomy): Eukaryota > Viridiplantae > Streptophyta > Polypodiopsida > Polypodiales > Pteridaceae > Ceratopteris > Ceratopteris richardii. The sequence goes on along the minus strand of CM035413.1, from coordinate 95,794,461 downwards.
CCATGATCTCTCAAATGGAGATCTGATTATTGCTTTTGGCATTTTATGTCGTGGGCTGTATAAGCTCATAGACTATGAAAGATCTGTGAATGATTCGGCATGTGCAGTTCGTGATTCTCAGGCTATGTCAGATGCAAAGCTTTGGCATGCACGCTTTGGTCATCTGAATTTTGCTAGTTTGCTACACCTGCAGAAATCTGAAATGATGTCCTCTTTGCCCAAACTTGAGGCTCTTGGAAAACATGTTTGTGAAGGCTGTATTTTGGGCAAAATGCAGCGTTCTTCCTTTCCAAAAGATGGTTCAGTTCGGGCTACGCAAAAATTGCAGCTTGTACATAGTGATGTCTGTGGTCCTATGCAGACACCCTCTTTTGGAAATTACCTTTACTTCATGACTTTCATTGATGATTTTTCCAGGCATGCATGGGTATATCCACTCAAAGCAAAGTCCAAAGTGTTCATGTGCTTCAATCAATTTTTGGTTTTGGCTGAAAATGTGTCAGCATGTAAAATGGGCACCCTCCGTTCTGATCGAGGGGGGGAATATATGTCTTCAGATTTTAATGCATTTCTGGCTGAACGTGGGATAAAACACCAGTGTACAGTGTCGTATACACCTCAAAAGAATGGAGTTGCTGAACGAAAGAAATGGTCACTCATGGAGATGGCGAGGTGCATGGCCAAAAGTCAGGCTTTACCACATAGTTTCTTGCTTGAGGCTGTCATGTGTGCAGCATATGTACTGAACAGGTGTCCCACTAAAGCGTTGCGGTCTATCACTCCATATGAGGCTTGGCATGACCGCAAGCCATCTGTTGGTCATCTGCGTGTTTTTGGTTGTGTGGCATATGCATTAGTGCCTGAACAACATCGCAGAAAATTGGATGATAAGGCAGTAAAATGTATTTTTGTTGGGTACAGTTCTGAAAGTAAAGGCTATCGTCTGTATCATCCACAGACTAAACGCATTCTGGTTAGCCGTGATGTTGTCTTTGTGGAAGATGCTATTCAGCCATTGCTTTCATGTACTAAGGAGACGTCTGTTAGCTCCAAAGACATGTATGATACCTTGATGCCTCTTTTTACAGGTGGACAATCTAGTGCTGGTCCTAATGAGGCAACTTCTCAGCCTTTGCAAGTTTCATATGATGATGCAGATCATTCTATTTTTGATGCAGATTTACATGATGCACTTGTTGATGAGAGAGCTGATATTGAGAGGCAAAAGCTATGCCAAAATGGTTGGTGCAGACTTTGCGTGACAACAAATTAGATGCACCTTTGTCATATCGTACTCGCTCAGGCTCTCATAGTGCGTCCTTTGCATCAGATTGCTATGCTTGGCTGCGTCTAGTCTTTGTGATGAGAATGAGCCTGTTTCTTTTGATGAAGCACAGAATTCATAAAATTGGATGGCTGCCATGCAATCTGAATATGATGCTATAATGAAGAATGGTACATGGTCTTTATGTGACTTGCCTCCTGGCAAGAAGGCCATTGGCACTAAGTGGGTATACAAGCTGAAGCGTAAACCTGATGGTACAGTTGATAGGTATAAGGCTAGGCTTGTTGCAAAGGGTTATGCACAGGAAAGAGGCATTGATTTTGATGAGACCTTTGCACCTACATGTCGTATGACTACTGTTCGGAGCATTTGTGCACTTGCAGCCCATCATGGTTGGAATGTACATCAGTTGGACATTAAAACAGCATATATGTCCCACCACCTGGGACTGATAGGTGTGGATAAATGGATTGGATGAAATACAAGAGATCCCACAATCTGGGATCGTGGGTATGAAACATGATATCTGAATTACAAGAACTCCCTTGAGGGAGATGGACTAGATACAAGAAATAACTTGACAAGATCTCGTAGTATGAGATTACAAGAGGATAAGACTAGATGTCCAAGAACTATTCTAATCAACATTAAAATAAGGAACATGACAAGAACCAGAACTAGAACTTTGAAAGTACTTACTTGGTGAACACGAATCCTTGAACTCCCAAGATTGGCATTGGAAAGTTTGAGGAAATATGTGGCCAAGCCCTCCTTATATATGTTGGAGTTTGACGTGTGCGGAAGCACATGAATAGAACAAGGAAGAAGAAGAAGCTCGGAGCACAACACACAATATTGAATGTATTACTAGAGAATGTACAAGGATAAGTAGCCCATTAGGGCAATAGGCGTATATACAAGCCGGAGGAAAAAACCTCCTAAAGAAGGAAAAAATTGTCTCGGTGGTCCTAGTGTGTTCACACACATCACTACCTAAGTATATCAACAAATCCCCCCCTAGGAGTGATGCGATGAACAAGGACCTGGCACTCATGTATAAGGAAGTGCCAAGCTATGTGGAATCAATCCACAAAAGGAAGTATGCCCAAAGCTTTGCGGAAAGCTTGAAACTTCTCCCTAGGCAGAGCCTTCGTGAAAAGGTTTGCAATGTTCTTCTACGTGGGCACATATGCCAAGTTGATCTCCCCTGTAGAGAACCTCTCCCTGACATAGTGATAATGCACCTCAATGTGCTTAGTGCGAGCATGGAGCATAGGGTTCCTCGCAACTGCCAATGCAATCTGACTGTAAGTGAAGATGGTGGTGGCAGAAGACTGACAAACACCCAAATCAGCCATAAGGCATCTAAGCCACACACACTCAACAGTAGCTGTGAAAGCAACCCTATACTCAGCCTCACAACTGGAAGTGGCCACAGTAGGCTGCTTCTTGCTCAAACCAAGATATACATGAGCTACCAAGCATGAAGCAAAAGCCACTAGTGGACACATGAGTGTCATAGCAACCAGCCTAGTTGAGGTCAGAAAAAGCGTGCAAATTTGGAAGTAGTGATCCCCCCTTGGGATAAAACAACCCAAGTAGTCGAGTACCACTCAAGTAGTGAAAGATGTGCTTAACCACCTTCCAATGCTTGACACCTGGGCAATCCATAAACCTACTCATCTGTGAGACAACAAACTGAATATCTAGCCGAGTAATGCATAAGTAAATCAAGCATCCAATAGCCCGCTGATAGAGAACAACATCAAATGCATCTCCAGCATCCTAAAGACTCAATCGTAAACCTGTCTCCATATGAATGGCAATAGGCTTACAGTCTTCAAGGGTGAAATGCTGCAATAATGTGTCAATATATTTCGTTTGACACAAAGCCATTCCACCATCAACGTGCATAAATTGAATGCCCAAATAGTGATGCAAATGCCCCAAATCCGAGATCTCAAATGAGGCATGTAAATCAGCCTTAAAATTAGCAATATGCCTCTCATGAGGACCAGTGAGCAGCATGTCATCAACATAAACCACAATGATCAGAAGTACATCATTAGCATGCTTAACATATAAGGTGCCTTCAGTTGGACTATTCTCAAAACCGAGTGCAATCAGATAGGCATGTATCTTTTCTTACCAAGAATGTGGTCCTTGCTTTAAGACATATAATGCCTTCTTTAACCTACACACCTGGTTCTCATGCCCTTTCTGTGCAAAGCCACGGGGCTGCAAAACATACACTTCTTCATGCAAGTCACCATTTAGAAATGATGTTTTGATATCCAACTGATGTACATTCCAACCATGATGAGCTGCAAGTGCACAAAGGCTACGAACAGTAGTCATTCAGCAAGTAGGTGCAAAGGTCTCATCAAAATCAATGCCTTTTTTCTAGCACATAACCCTTTGCAACAAGCCTAGCCTTATACCTTTCAACTGTACCATCAGGCTTACGCTTCAACTTGTATACCCACTTAGTCCCAATGGCCTTCTTGCTAGGAGGCAAGTCACATAAAGACCAAGTACCATTCTTCATTATAGCATCATATTCAGATTGCATAGTAGCCATCCAATTTTCTGAATTTTGTGCTTCATCAAACGAAACAGGCTCATTCTCATCACAGAGACTAGATGCAACCATAGCATAGCAACCTGATGCAAAAGAGGCACTATGAGATCCTGAATGAGTACGATATGACAGAGATGCATCTAATTTGCTATCACGCAAAGTCTCCACCAACCATTTTGGTATAGTTTTTGCCTGCTCAATATCAGTCTCTCATCAACAATTGCATCATGTAAATCTGCATCAGAAATGGAGTGATTTGCATCTTCACATGAAACCTACAAAGGCTGAGAAGTTGCCTCATTAGGACTAGCACTAGACTGTCCACCTCTAAAAAGAGGCAGCAAAGTATCATACATGTCTTTGGAGCTAACATATGTCTCCTTAGTACATGAAAGTAATGGCTGAATAGCATCTTCCACATTTACAACATCACGGCTAACCAGAATGCAATTAGTCTATGGATGATACAGATGATAACCTTTACTTTCAGAACTTTACCCAACAAAAGTACATTTTATTGCTTTATCATCCAATTTTCTACGATGTTGTTCAGGCACTAATGCATATTCCAAACAACAAAAACACGCAGATGAGCAACAAATGTCTTGCGATCATGCCAAGCCGCATATGGAGTGATGGTCTGCAGTGCTTTAGTGGGATACCTGTTAAGTACATATGTTGCACACATGACAACCTCAAGCCAGAAACTATGTGGTAAAACTTGACTCTTGACTATACATCTATGTGTGTATGTGTGTGTGTGTGTCTATGAGTGTGTATGTGTTTATGTGTATGTATGTATCTATGTGTGTGTATGTTTCTATGTGTGTATGTGTATGCATGTATGTATGCATATGTGTGTGTATGCATATGTATGTGTGTGTATGCATCATTATGTGTGTCTATGTACGCATGTGTATGTGTGTATGCATCATTACGTGTGTATGTCTATGTGTGTATGTGTGTGTATATGTGTGTGTGTCTATGTGTATGTGTGTGTGTCTATGAGTGTGTATGTGTTTATGTGTATGTATCTATGTGTGTGTATGTGTATGCATGTATGTATGCATATGTGTGTGTATGCATGTATGTATGAATATGTGTGTGTATGCATATGTATGTGTGTGTATGCATCATTATGTGTGTATGTGTGTATGTGTGTATGTGTGTATGTGTGTGTGTATGCATTATGTACGTGTATGTAAGCATGTGCATTATGTATGCATATAAGTATGTAAGTATGCATATGCATATTCATTATGTATGCATATGCATATGCATTATGTATGCATATGCATATGCATATGCATTATGTATGCATATGTGTGTATGTGTGTGTATGCATTATGTATGTGTATGTAAACATGTGCATTATGTATGCATGTAAGTATGTATGTATGCATATGCATATGCAATATGTATGCATGTATGTGTATGTTTGTGTATGTCTCTCTATGTGTGTGTATGCATATATGTGTGTGAATGTGTGTGTACATGTGTTTGTATGTGTGTATGCATGTGTATGTGTGTGTATGCATCATTATGTGTGTATGTGTGTGTGTATGTGTGTGTGTCTATGTGTATGTGTGTGTATCTATGCGTATGTATGTGTTTGTGTGTGTGTATGTGTATGTGTGTATGTGTGTATGTGTCTGTGTGTGTGTATGTATCTATGCATGTGCATTATGTATGCATGTAAGTATGTATGTACATTGTATGCATGTGCATATGCATTATGTATGCATGTATGTGTTTATGTGTGTATGTCTCTCTATGTGTGTGTATATGCATATATGTGTGTCTATGTGTGTATGTGTGTGTATATGTGTCTGTATGTGTGTATGCATGTGTATGTGTGTGTATGCATGTGTATGTGTGTGTATGCATGTGTATGTGTGTATGTGTGCATGTGTGTGTGTCTATGTGTGTGTATGTGTGTGTGTCTATGTGTATGTGTGTGTATCTATGAGTGTGTATGCGTGTATGTGTCTATGTGTGTGTATGTGTTTATGTGTGTATGTGTATGCATGTATGTATGCATATGCATGTGTATGCATGTATGTATGCATATGCATGTGTATGCATGTGTATGTGTGTGTATGCATCATTATGTGTGTATGTGTCTATGTGTGTATGTGTGTATGTGTCTATGTGTGTATGTGTTTGTGTATATGTGTGTGTATGTGTGTGCGTCTATGTGTATGTGTCGCTACGCGTCTATGAGTGTGTATGTGTTTATGTGTGTGTATGTGTCTATGTGTGTGTATGTGCATATGCATTATGTATGCATATGTATGCATGTATGTGTATGTGTGTGTATGTCTCTCTATGTGTGTGTGTGTATGCATATATGTGTGTGTATGTGTGTATGTGTGTATGTGTGTATGTGTGTATGTGTGTGTGTGTATATGTGTGTCTATGTGTGTATGCATGTGTATGTGTGTGAATGCATCATTATGTGTGTATGTGTGTGTGTATGTGTGTGTATATGTGTGTGTATGTGTGTGCACGTCTGTGTGTATGTGTGTGTGTCTATGAGTGTGTATGTTTGGATGTGTGTGTGTATGAATGTGTGTCTATGAGTGTGTATGTTTGGATGTGTAAGTGTATATGTGTGTCTATGTGTGTATGCATGTGTATGTGTGTGAATGCATCATTATGTGTGTCTATGAGTGTGTATGTATATGTGTATGTGTGTGTATATGTGTGTCTATGTGTGTGTGTATATGTGTGTGTGTATATGTGTGTATGCATGTGTATGTGTGTGAATGCATGTCTATGTGTGTATGTGTGTGTATATGTGTGTGTATGTGTGTGCGTGTCTATGTGTATGTGTGTGTGTATATGAGTGTGTATGTGTTTATGTGTGTGTATGTGTCTATGTGTGTGTATGTGTCTATGTGTGTATGTATGCATATGTGTGTATGTGTGTGTATGCATTATGTATGCGTATGTGTGTGTATGCATTATGTATGTGTATATATGCATATGCATTATGTATGTGTATGTATGCATGTGAATTATGCATGCATATGTGTGTGTATGCATGTAAGTATGTATGTATGTACGCATATGCATATGCATTATGTATGCATGTGTGTGTATGCATGTAAGTATGTATGGATGTACGCATATGCATATGCATTATGTATGCATGTATGTGTATGTGTGTGCATGTCTCTCTCTATGTGTGTGTATGCATATATGTGTGTGTATGTGTGTATGTGTGTGTGTATGTGTGTGTGTATGTGTGTGTGTATGTGTGTGTGTATGTGTGTGTGTATGTGTGTGTGTATGTGTGTGTATATGTATGTGTATATGTGTGTGCATGTGTATGCATTATGTGTGCATGTGTGTATGCAACCTTATTTGTGTATGTGTGTATATGTGTGTGTATTTGTGTGTATGTGTGTGTGTATGTGTATGTGTGTGTTTCTATGTGTGTATATGTGTGTGTGTACATATGTATGTGTATGTAAGTGTGTGTGTGTGCGCATACCTGCTTGTTGTTAGTTTGTGCGGCCCTCTCTCTTTCTCGCGTGCTCTCTCTCTCTCTCTCACTCTCTCTCTCTCAGTCTCTTCTTGCTCGCGTCCAAGTCCCGGCACAAATGTGCCGGGAGAAATCAATTTTTTTTTTTTACATTCCAGAGCGTCACATATGCGACGCTCTGCAGTTTGCCAACGTCGCTCCCACCGTCGCTAGGCAGCGACGAAATTAGCGACGCTCTTTAATTAACGCTGTATAAGCGACGCTAGCATCACTTATGCGACGAGGGTCGGGGAAAAAAAATTCGAAATTTAGACTGTCGCTTATGCGACGACCACATCGCATAAGCGACGCTTCCCGTTCTTTTTTCCAATTTGGGGGCGTCGCTACGCCCCCCTTTTTCTTGTAGTGTTTTTTCTTTGGAATCGACAAGACACTTTCCACGGAAATTACAAATTGACATGGATGAAAACAATTAGCTTTAATATGAAATCGCCCCTTTGTATGGAGGAACAAAGTTCCCTTAAAAAAGATTTTTGATCCTAAAGAAGCTCGATTTGTTTCTCTTTTAAAATTTTTGCAGATACATGAAGTAACATTATCCCAATCATATTTGATAATGTTAAAAATTTAATTTCCGAATGGAATAGTAAGCGGGAATTTCAGAAAAAAAAGAAAAAAAGAGGCAAAGTCTTCCATAAAACATAATACTTTTTTCATTTTCCTTATTTAAAAAATTTTCCTTATTTAAAAAATAAATAAAAGCTCATCCATGACAATGGACATGTCAATGAAAACCTTATCTTACACACACACCTACACGAACATATATGCACACATGGACACATATATTTATTTATGTGCATGTATGCATGGATATATATATATATATATATATATATATATATATATATATATAACTTGAACCCAAGCACTTTACCTCATGACATTCAAAGCATTTTGCTTGTTACACTTATGTGTTCCTCTAGTAGCTTTGATGTGAACCTTTTCCCTATACATGGGCACTTTTTACTCTAGTGTTGGCTAGAGGTTTATTCCCCATGTTACCACATACATGACTCACTAATATGTGGTGGTACTTTGTACTTAGGGATATTACACAACTCTAACTTCAGTTCTGTTCATCATCAATAGAGAGAGCTATTCCAGCCATCGTCTTCCCCATGTGTCTTGCTGCATTTGTGCACCTTGTGTGTGCTTCTTGTGTGTGATTCTTGTGTGTCTCTCGCACTTCTACACACACCCAATAGTGGTATCAGAGCAGGTTCAGCTCCTCAAGTTTCAGCTTGTCGCATCATGGTGCGTGTGCAGTTTTAATAGTGCAAATCGACTTTAGAGCATAGAATAGTGAATTTCAGCAACCAAGAAACATTTCCACCAGTTGCACTTGCATTGGAGTTTTAATCCCATTTCAAAGCCATTCATGTAGTCAGAATTGCCATCAGAGTGATGGTTTGTGAGCTAAAATTTTAGCATTTATTTCAGCTTTCATCAAAGTGAAGATTTTGTCACACTCAGTGACTTGTTTGGCATGCTTCAAGCTGAAGATAAGCTTGATGGGACCAACTATCCGATGTGGTCTTACATGATGAAGCATGTTCTCGTTGCAAACCAACTTTGGAACATAGTCATAGATGTAGATCGAAGACCGACAGGTTCTTCTACTTCACAGTTTGCCTCAGATGGAGCTTCTTCTTCGAGTACAATGGTTTCTCCTTCTCCATCTACACAAGGGCAGCTTAGATGGGATGGAAAAGATGCTCAAGCTCATGCATTGATTGCACTTTCTGTGAAGCATCATATAGTTCGACACATTCGGTCATGTTCTACATCAAGATAGGCATGGGAAACTCTTGCTTCTTTGTATATCATGTGTAATGAAGCACGTGTTGCATACTTGAGGAAGCAACATGAGGATGTATGTATAGCTAAAAATGACTCAGTGGATGTGTATGTCAAATGCATTAAGGACTTGAAAGAGCAATTGGCAAACATAGATGAGATTATTCCGGATGCATCACTCAGTTCTACATTGTTGAAAGGATTACCAAAATCTTTTCAAAGCTTTGCTACTACACTCCATTTGGTTGCAGAAGAGAATCCTAATATGTATGCATTTGATGAGATTATATCTCTTCTTTTGCAAGAAGAGCAATCTAGAGTGAATATGAGTGGTTTGATTGAGGGAATGCAAGCACTTGCTATCTCACAAAAGGGGAAAAGCAAGTGTGGTTCAGATTTGGGTTCGTCAAAAAACCAAAGCCTCAACCTTCCTCTTCCATTCATTCCTCTAATGATGCTGATTTGCAAAGAAGAAGAGATGCAAATATTGTCGAAAGGCTAGTCATACTATGATGAGTGTAGAAAGCTTACTAAATGCAATGAAAAGAAGAAGGAATCCGACATGTCTATTGCTGAAAATTAAGCAAATGTAAAGAATGATGAGGCTAACATGGCTCAAGATTTTTGGGCATGTGTTGTTACATGTCATTATGATGCTTCTTTGCATTCTAAATGTATGGTTGTGAGTGAGGCTGATTCGGATTGGTTCTTTGATGGTGGTGCTTCAAAGCACATAACATCATGCAAAAGATTTTTTGCCTCTTTGAAAGATGCACCCAAAGGAGGACATGTGGTGTGTGCAAACAATGCCTCTTATACTATCATTGGAGTAGGAGAAATTGAGCTTACGGTTGCAAATAGAGTTTTCATTCTCTTGAAAAATGCATAGTATATGCCCGGTATCAATAAGAACTTAATTTCAGTTCCATTGATTGCCAAAGTTGGACTTCATGTACACTTTATTGATGATAAGTGTATGGTTCATGATTTCAGCAATGGTGATGTTATTGTGATGTCCAGTACATTATGTAATGGTTTGTGTTGCATGGATACATACAAGAGGGCTGCCTCGAATGCCTTGGTTGCTCATACTTCTTCCATGGCTGAAATGGAGCTTTGGCATGCTTGTTTTGGTCACTTGAACTTCAATAGTTTGCTTTACTTGCAAAAGAAGGAGATGGTTATTGGTTTGCATACCTTGAGTCCATTGAAAAGCATGGATGTGAAGGTTGCATTCTTGGAAAAATGCATCGTGCTTCTTTTCCAAAAGATAGTTATACACACACTACAAGAAAATTGCAGCTTGTTCATAGTGATGAATGGGGTCCCGTCAAGACTCCATCTTATGGGAAGCATGTATATTTTTTTACCTTTATTGATGATGCTACTCTCCATACATGGGTGTGTCCTATGAAAGCAAAGAATGAGGTATTTTGTTGCCTCAAAGCATTTTTAGCTATGGCTGAAAATTTTTCTTGACAAAAGCTTTTGACTTTATGCACAGATCGTGGTGGTGAATACATGTCACATGAGTGTAATGCTTTTTCTTCATGAAAGGGGTATTTCACACCAATGGATGGTGCCATCTACACCTCAGCAAAATGGTGCTGCCAAGCATATAAATAGAACACTTTTTGGAATGGCATGATGTATGGTTAAAGGAAAGCATCTTCCTGATACGTTTTGGATGGAAGCGGTCATGTGTGCAAATTATCTATTGAATCAATACCCTACAAAAGCATTGAGAGTCATCACTCCTTATGAGGCTTGGAATGTTCATAAGCCTATGGTTAGTCATATGTGTGTGTTTGGTTGTTTGGCATATGCTCTTGTGTCATCACAACAACATCACAAACTTGATGACAAGGCAAAGAAATTTATATTTCTTGGTTATAGTGATATAATTAAAGGATATCATTTGTATCATCCATTCATGAACAATTATTGTGAGTCGAGATGTGGTATTTGCTGAAAATTTAGTTTTCCCTCTACTTGAATGCAAAAAACAGCCAACAGTTAGCTCACAAGATGTGTTCGATACACTCATGCCTTTGTTCCAAAATGGTGGACTTGACTATGGCCATGTAGACCACCCAACTTAGGCTCAAAGAGGTGAAAAATTCCAACAAGATACAGCTGAAAATGCATAGAATTTCCAGCTGAACATGGCTGAAAAGTTTTTAGCCAAAAAATGTCGAAATTGCTGGAAATTTCCATTCACATATGGCTGAACGTTTGCGACAAAATATGGTTGTTAATGAGCATGAAATTCAGCCCACACATGATATACAAGTTGATGATGTATTACATAATGAACACATGTCTATCAAGAGTGCACAAAGTATGCCAAAGTGGCTGAAATAAACCTTGCAGGACAGCAAATTGAGTGCACCTTTACTTGGTAGAACAAGATCAAGCTCTCGCCATCCATCAAGTAATTTTGTGGATTATTCTTGTATTGCAACAACAAGTATTGAAGAGCCACTTACTTTTGAAGATGCATGTGATGATCCACAATGGATGAGTGCTATGCAATCAGAAATGGATTCCACACATAGGAATGGTACTTGGGATTGCCAAAAGGAAAGAATGCCATTGGTACAAAGTGGGTTTACAAGATTAAGAGAAAGTATTATGGTAGCATTGACCGCTACAAAGCTAGATTGGTTGCCAAAGGATATGCACAACAATATGGCCTTGAGTATGAGGAAAATTTTGCACCTACTTCATGCATGAATACCATTCATACCGTGCTTGCATTGGCTGCCCATCGAGGCTGGAAGGTGCATCAATTGGACATAAAAACAGCCTTCTTGAATCGTGATTTGCAAGAAGAGGTTTATGTGAGGCAACGTTCTAGATTTACCATGAAAGGGCAAGAGCATATGGTTTGTTGCTTGCATATGTAGTTCGATTCAAAGCACACTCTATGTACGAAAAGATGGTGCTGATCTTATAGTGCTTGTTCTTTGTGTCGATGACATATGCAGTTTCCTAGTTGAATCAATTCATGCATAGCCCTCGCACTATGCATTGGCAAACGGTGAAATGTGTGTTCAGATATCTCAGAGGCACTTTGAGCTTAGGTCTCTTTTATGGCAGAGATATTCAACCATGCTTGCATGCTTTTACAGATATTGATTAGGCTCGTTGTTATGATACTCGCATGTCCACTAGTGGTAATTGCTTTTTCCTTGGAGACTTATGCATATCTTGGTTGAGTAAGAAACAACATATAGTGGCAACATCAAGTTGCGAAGCTGAGTACATGGCAGTTTTCATAGCTATCGTGGAGTGTATATGGCTGAGATGCCTACTGATGGATCTTTGCATGGAGATTGATGCTGCTACACATATTCTCACTGATAGTAGGGGTGCATTGGTTGTTGCACGAAACCTAGTGTTTCATGCATGGACCAAACATATTGAGGATCATTATCACTATGTGAGAGAGCACTTTCATGCGACATATTCACCAAAGCTCTTCCATGGGAAAAGTTTGAAGCTTTTCACAAAGCTTTAGGTTTATTACCTTGTAGGGGCTGATCTGTCACTCCCTGTATGTGTTCACATCATTTGCCGAGGGGGGGTTTATAACACTTATGTGTTCCTCTAGTAGCTTTGATGTGAACCTTTTCCCTATACATGGGCACTTTTTACTCTAGTGCTGGCTAGAGGTTTTTTCTCCATGTTACCACATACATGATTCACTAATATGTGGTGGTACTTTGTACTAAGGGATATTATTCAGCTCTTACTTCGGTTCAGTTCATCGTCAATAGAGAGAGCTATTCTAGCTATCATCTTCTCCGTGTGTCTTGCTGCGTTTGTGATCCTTGTGTGTGCTTCTCGTGTCTTTCGCACTTCTGCACACACCCAACATCGCTACACCACATTCATTTGAACATACATTTATAGATTGACATTCACATATATGAGTGTTGGTATTACATATGTGTATGTGTCCCATAGACATCTCTCTTTATATATGTTATTAGAGAATATGCGTGTATGTATAGACATGTATGCTCAAACAACCTTCTCTCTACAACTCTACGTGTGTAATGAAATGCCGCTCCTAGATGTGTTCCTAATGCTGCTCCATGCTCCACCTCTGCTCTATCCTCAAAGTCTTTCAAACATTATGGAATTCATCCACTTTGTTTCGAGTGTCCCATTGTCCACAATGAAGTATTCTTGTATGAGGGACAAGAATAATGCCTAGAAAGAGTATATTCCAATAAGCTCAATGAAAGGGAGGGGGGTGATCAAGAGTCTTTTGGACAACATCTTAGGAATAAAGTTCTCTTGGATATTATAGGGAGCCTAAATTTCTCCTCGATATTATAGGGAGCCTAAAGTTCTCTTGGATATTATAGGGAACCTTGGCAACATGGAATAGAAGGAGTGCTATAGTTGAACTAATGCTTCCAAAATAAATCAATGGCCTTGTATCATACACAAGAGTAGCTTTAAACATTTCAATGAATTCTTATTGCATGTAGGGATTTTTTAACATTTTCTTTAAATGCTCGAATATTCATATTTAAATGAGCAACTATTCATTTTCTTTAACCTTCGTTTGCCTCCAGTCCGTCTCCAATCTTGTAGGTGTAGGAGTAGGTGGATTGATTAAGCACTAGCCTGTTGAGACATAGGTCTTGTGTTCAGCCTCTGAACTAGACATGTAATAGCTCTGGCTAATCCAAATCAATTGTAACCAATTGTGATCTTGTCTAACCTCTTAATTGTGGGATAAAAGAGGTCGTGTAAGTACTATGCCCATTCAAGAGTAAGCGCTTGTCAAAACCTCCATTAAAAAAGAAAAAACCTCTATTTGCTCATCTTCATGTAATACCTTGCTGCTCATACATCGTTAAGATATCACAACCGTGCGTTCTTTACAGTTTCAGACTTGCAGAAAGAAATTCGTTGCACATCCGTTTTGTACTCTCCCACGTTATATTCGATTCCAGTTCTTTCCTTTCTTAAATGAATACAGCGTAGAGACAATATGAGCATGACAGGCACCATCTTCTGCGTAGCTATACAAGTTATCTGTAGAACCATACCACTGTGGAAAGGACAATTCATCTTTTCAACCCAATTCAGTTCATTATGCCGATCAAACTACAACTATTACAATGAATGCATGAAATAACATCCATTCTGTTGTATTAATGTACAAACTCTGCCAATTACATTACAGAAGCCTTCAAACGACATTCGTAAGCATGAAGTAGTTTTCACTCTGCATATATATATGCGTATGACGTAGTCAGCAATGGCGTGCTGCCAGCCCACTCGGACACGAACAATTTCGGGCAGAAATACGCAGTCGTTGTAGTGACAGAAACTGGCATGGCGACGGACATGGTGATTTGCGGAGTTCCGGTGCAGAAAGCCACCTTCATTGGCAAACCAAAGCAGAATTACATGGTCATGGAAACTGGCCCTTCTCTAGGAGAGAGTTGTGCATGACTGAGAAGAAGGGCTCCATAGCGCCGGCAACAAGAAAAGACGCCCGTTCACTCCATGAGCGTTGAAGCTTGCTCCGGTCTTTTTGTCAGTAAAGAGTGATCCGGGATAGCCGGGATACGAACCCTTGCCGAACGAGCCTGCACATGCGGACGCAGCCTCCAATGGAGCAAGGGAATCGCCCTGGTAGTAACCTGTATTGAAAGGGTTGGTAGCGGCGCCGGCAAGCACTGTCGCCATGTTGATGACCATACCTTCCAGACCCACGTCTTTGTTAGGTGATACGAGTGGCGGAGTCTGAGGACCAAACTGTGGAAGCGCGTAGGGCCATGCACACATGCCTGGGCATTGCGTACCTGGGTTTCCAACCCACGCGTATGTCAGCTTCTTACCATCTGTGGCGGCGGAAGGCGGAGCTGTAGCATGGAAGCCACAAGAATTCATGCAAAAACCTTCCACAGGCACATCATCGGCTGTAAAAATGAAGTAGACGCCGTTTTCATCCACAGGCAGGGACTTAGCGGAGAGAGCCGAGGTCAGTAGAGCCAGAAGGTCAGCCCCACTGAGGGATTTAGGCGGAGAGGGCGCCGTGACCGACTCCTGCGCAGCTAGTGTAAGAACAGAGGAAACGTGGGAGCGGAAAAGGTCCGTGTATGAGGAGACTGTCGACCACCAAGAGGCCACAGAATGGCGATCTGAGGTAGGGGCAGATATTGACGAGGCGAAATCAGCAAGTATGGCCTTCTGATCGTTGGTGAAGGAGCCATACCAGAGGAAGTAGAGCGAGATGGGACGTGTGAGTAGGGGGCCCTTGTGGTAGGAGAGGATCGTGGGAGGCGTGGGAACAAGGACCAGCTTACGGGCAGGCTGCTGATAAGACGAGCACGCAGGAACGAGGATGAGGCCGAGGAGGAGGTAGAAAGCGATGCGCACAGATGGAACGCCAGACATGGTGGAAACGCAGTGTATGCAAGGGAGAAATGCACGAAGTAGGCTGTGAGACTCCACAAGGGAGACGCGAGACGACTGAAGAAGAGGATGGGAGAACGCTAATATTTACGCTTCCAGAGACAATGCACAGAATAGCTTATTGAAGTGGTGAGTTTGAGTGAATGACAGACACTCCTTCACAGTGTTTATAGGGGGCGCAGAAACAGCGAAGAGAGAGCCGCGGGCGGCTGCTACTTGGGAAGCGCCTATCAGACGCCCAGCTGGCTTGACGCGCACACGTCGCCTATACGGACTCTGAGCTGGCAACAGCCTTCAGCCCAAATACCACTGCGCAGAAATAAAAAAGAAAGAAGTATCCCTTCATGATGAGCTGAGCCCATCTTGATCTTCCCACAATCCCACTGTCTCCTATGAGGTCCATGAATACTTGACTTCCTTTTTAGCAACAAAGAGAATTAAATTAAAGTCCCAAGCCCCTTTGTTGGTGGTTGGGCCTTTCGCTTCTTGAGGCAGCGGGGGCGAGGGTTCAACCCCCACCAGCAACATGTAAGAGATATTTTATCATGGAAACTTGTATCTTGTGGCTGATGTGCCACCGTTTGTCCTGCTTCACGGTAGTTGTGACCGTAGTTTAACTCAGCTATGTAAACCCTTTTTCTTGTCGGATAAGGAGGGTCCCATATGTACTATGCCCTTCCTTGTACAGTTGTTTTTCAAAGTTAAAGCCTGGAGGAGTAGGCCTCGGCTTAACCTCCATTTGAAAGAAAAACAAAGAGAATTAAATTAATAATGGAAAATTACATAAAGAGAATTAAATTAATAATGGAAAATTATATCAAGTGCAGGGATAAGAACCATTGAGAGATACAAATAAAAGGCAACCTCAGAGGTTGAAACAAAAAATTGTAACAAGGAGAATCACTCATTTAGGGATACAACCGTGAGGATTTCATGTAAGGAATATAGGGAGGACAACAAAGACCTCCATTTTCTAGGGTGGTGACTATGAAATACATATGCGTATCATTAGAAAGAGCATAAGTTAGAGATTTCTTGAGAGAAAACAAGAATTTTTTCCTCCATTAAAAAAAAACAAAGAGAATTAAATTAATAATGGAAAATTACATAAAGAGAATTAAATTAATAATGGAAAATTATATCAAGTGCAGGGGTAAGAACCCATTGAGAGATACAAATAAAAGGCAACCTCAGAGGTTGAAACAGAAAATTGTAACAAGGCCAGATAGGCACGAGAATCACTCATTTAGGGATACAGCCGTGAGGATTTCATGTAAGGAATATAGGGAGGACAACAAAGACCTCCATTTTCTAGGGTGGTGACTATGAAGTACATATGTAACTTTAGTATCATTAGAAAGAGCATAAGTTAGAAATTTCTTGAGAGAAAACAAGAATTTTTTTTTCCCTTTGTCAAACTTGGAGAAGTTCCTATTGCGCTACATATGCCAAAGGATCTGACTCCTCCAGAGCTGCCACATTAACAAATCATCCACACATACATTCATCAACACCCATTAGAGGGGAGGCCTTTACCTATTAGAAAGGAGATAAAGAGTGCCAAAATCTCTTGGCATGTCAACAATGCAAGAACAAGTAGAAATATCTTCTTGCCTGCCACAAAATGTACATTTTCCATCATCAATTTTAATTTTCTTGGCTTTGTTCCTAGTCCATATGCCATAATGAATGATGAGCCATTGAAGTAGAGAATGTTTGATACTAATAAATAGTGCACATGCAGGGTAAACCTGTATCTTCACTACTTATTAGACTAATTGACATTCCACCTTTTATTGAGTCTTCTAGAAACCTTGGGGGTGCTTCCTTTCTAGTTCTTGAAGAACTTAAGCATGTCAAGTGCCACTTTGTGAATGCTAGGTCTGTTGTAGCACATATCCATCCTTTCTATAAGTTGAATCTTGGCTTGAATCAATACCTTTAAACGGGGTTGAGAGCGATTAGGTTAAGATAATAGAAAATCATTTGAAGCCAACTTTGAAACATTTATGATCTTTGATTCCTTGTTGACAATTGTTCCAAAATCTAATCCACCCATGCCATGGGGATTCTTGAAGGAAGAAAGTGAGACTACATGTATAATCTTTGTTGGCAAGATAACAACTCTTGACCTTCATTGACGAACTCCAAAAATTGCAAGTCAAAGCACTACCAACATAACATAATTATTGGGGAGAAAGAATTGTATCCCACAAATGGTTGTTAGTCCAAGCTTTATAATTTTTAACAGAGAAAAGATGTATCTTCCTTCTAATGAGAATAGACTAGAAATCTTCAGAGACCAAACTTCTGACAAATCATTTGGCTAATAAATTTTTAGCCATCTTAATAGGGCATAAGATACCTAAACCACCCTCCTATTTGAGCATGCAGCAAATATACCAAGAAACTTATTAGCTTTACTAACTTAAGCATTGCCTCCCCACAGAAAACTTCTAGCAATGAAAATGATACGAGATAACTGCTTTTTACTGGTCAACCAATTAGATAGAAAGTAAGTAGAACAAGACAAAATGAAATGATTCAAAATAAAAAATCTATGAGCAAGAGAAGAGTGAGTATTTTATTATTTAAATACCTTTTCTCTGAACTTGAGCATAAACCAATCCCACCTTTGTTGAAAAGACACTTCAAATCCCATAGGAATGCCCAACAATCTAAAAACCACACCCTCATGTATCACTTCAAAACCCATGTTAGCAACAAAAGCAGGAACCAAATTATCTAAAGCTTTAAAACAAGTCTTTTTATGATTAATCTTAGATCCACTAGCTAAATAAAAGAGATACATGCAATCCAAAAAAGAGTTAGTAGACTTTGGGTCAGCATTAGTGCACATAATAGTATTGTCAACAAACATCTGAAGGCCAAGCTGAGAAGAGGAGGTGGGAATGTAGATATCGTTGATGTCATCTTTACACATAGCATCATTCATAAGCCATCCCAAAGCATCATTAGAAATGGAAAACAAAAGGAATAACCAATCCACCCTTTTTTTGGGTAAACAACAAATCTCCTGAGAGAACTTACACATTCTAGAAATTTGAGGATTACCCCCAAAAAAAACCTGCTACCTAAGGAAATAACTTGAGAGAGTTGGTTTTTGGAAGGCTTCCAACAAGCCAAAAAATAGGTTATACAAGGAAAGATGTAGTACAAAAACTCTCTAAGGCAGAGAGCTTTGACAAGCATACCATTTGAATAACTTATCCCATAATTTATTCATAGCCCATTCCCATAATTGATTGAAAGTAATTTTGAATCCCATGGGTAAAGCAAGCAGCCTAAGAACTTCACCATCTTTTATGATTTCAGAGCCTTTTTCATTGACATAAGCAAGAACCACATTGTTAGAGGCTTTAAAAGCAATATTTTTATGATTGGCTTGAGAACAATTAGCCAAACAAAAAGGTCTTTAGATAATTCAAGAAATAAGATATAGAAGAGTCGTCATCACTCATGATCATACTAGTATCATTAGAAAACATTTGAATCCCCAAGGGAGAGGGAGCACTGGGAATGGAAAAACATTTAATGAGCTTATCAGACATGGCATCTTTAGCTAACCAACCAATGACATCACTAGCAATGGCAAACAATAAAGGAGCTAAAGGACAACCTTTTCTAATGGACAAGACCAATCTAAAAGGTTGGGATAAGGAAGCATTTATAGTAACCCTGGAGTAGGCATTGCCAACTAATAGAGAAAACCCCACATAGAGGGTTCTTTCAAGAAAGCCATAAAAATAGTGGCTAAGATAAGGAAATTTGTGGATCATGATTTTTGTAAATAAAAGATCAAGCTCTATGTAAAAGAGAGCAACTTTTTACTTTCACACCTACTTTTCAAAGCACTACCCTCATTGTAATCTCTATTCTGGATGTAATAAAAAACCTATCAATACATGCACTCTGTAGAACTTTTCCGACAGAGTGCATGGGAGGAGATTACACCCAATATTATGTATTGTCTCTTCTAGTGTGCAACTCTATTTTTTGTATGTTTCTTTTGTACTCTCTATGTCTCCATAAGATCCTGCAACAAAAGAAATGGGTTTCTAATTATTGAGATCATATTTGGGACCTCTTTTGTGCACCAACTTGACCACTCCAATGTTAATTTCCATAGGAAGAGTACCTTTTCTAATGGCTGTTGGAGTTAGACGTCTGCGTAAGCACGTGAACAACACATGGAAGAAGAAGAAGCTTGGAGCACAACACACAATATTGAATGTATTACTAGAGAATGTAAAAGATAAGAATGTATTACTAGAGAATGTAAAAGATAAGAATGTATTACTAGAGAATGTATTACACCAGCCATTTTGGCATAGTTTTTGCCTGCTCAATATCAGCTCTCTCATCAACAAGTGCATCATGTAAATCTACATTAGAAATGGAATGATCTGCATCATCATATGAAACCTGCAAAGGTTGAGAAGTTGCCTCATTAGGACCAACACTAGACTGTCCACCTGTAAAAAGAGGCATCAAAGTATCATACATGTCTTTGGAGCTAACAAATGTCTCCTTAGTACATGAAAGCAATGACTGAATTGCATCTTCCACAAAGACAACATCACGGCTAACCAGAATGCGTTTAGTCTGTGGATGATACAGACGATAGCCTTTACTTTCAGAACTATACCCAACAAAAATACATTTTACTGCCTTATCATCCAATTTTCTACGATGTTGTTCAGGCACTAGTGCATATGCCAAACAACCAAAAACACGCAGATGAGCAACAGATGGCTTGCGGTCATGCCAAGCCTCATATGGAGTGATAGACTGTAGCACTTTAGTGGGACACCTGTAAGTACATATGCTGCACACATGAAAGCCTCAAGCCAGAAACTATGTGGTAAAGCCTGACTCTTGACCATGCACCTCGCCATCTCCATGAGTGACCTGTTCTTTCGTTCAGCAACTCCATTCTGTTGAGGTGTATACGACACTTTACACTGGTGTTTTATCCCACATTTAGCCAGTAATGCATTAAAATCAGAAGACATTCCCCCCCTCGATCAAGCACATGAACACTTCGGACTTTGCTTTGAGTGGATATACCCATGCATGCCTGGAAAAATCATCAATGAAAGTCACGAAGTAAAGGTAATTTCCAAAAGAAGGTGTCTGCATAGGACCACAGACATCACTATGTACAAGTTGCAATTTCTGAGTAGCCCGAACTGAACCATCTTTTGGAAAGGATGAAAACTGCATTTTGCCCAAAATATAGACTTCACAAACATGTTTTCGGGGTGCCTCAAGTTTGGGCAAAGAGGACACCATTTCAGATTTCGGCAAGCGTAGCAAACTAGCACAATCCAGATGACCAAAGCGTGCATGCCAAAGCTTTGCATCTAAGATAGCCTGAGAATCATTTACTGCACATGCCAAATCATTTACAGATCTTTCATAGTCTATGAGCTTATAGAGCCCACGACATAAAATGCCAGAAGCAATAATCACATCGCCATTTGAGAGATCATCAACTGTACACCTATCATCAACAAATTTCACAACCAAGCCAATCTTGGCTAATGCAGAAACTGATAACACGTTCTTTTTGATCCCTGGCACAAATAAAGCATCTAACAAAGTGAAAGAACTACCATCAGCAGTAGTCAAAATGATCTTACCAACTCCCATAACAGGATACGAGGAGTTGTTGGCACATATAACAGTATTCCCTGTAGGGGCAAGCTCGAGTGAAGAGAAGAAATTGTGCTGCGAGGTAATATGTTTGGTTGCCCCACTGTCAAAATACCAAACATCTGAATCTACTACAAACATGCATTGATCATGAGAAGATGGGTCAAAATTACAGACAGTGGTAAACGCCCATTCTTCTTCCTGAACAAGATTTGCAGACTCTGTTTTTGGTGTAGAGGCCTCTGCAAAAACCATTCCAACCTCTTTCTTCTTTGCCTCTTTAGCAACGAGTTTTGGACAGTTCTTTATGATATGATCATTCCCTTTACAGTACTTACAAAAGAATTTCTGCTTTTTTGGTTTTTTCTCATCTTTGTCTTGGTTCTTTGAATGTGCAGCATTTGCAGATTTCTACTTACTAGTAGAAGAGTTCCATTTTCCTTTGCCCTTCTGACTAGCCAAGAAAGCTTGATCTGCAACTCGCATAATGGACATGTTCTGCCTGGACTGATCTTCCTACAACAGAACAGAGACTAACTCCTCAAATGATAAGGCATTCGGATTGCCGTTCATCATCAACCGAAGAGTAGAAGGAAAACTCTTATATGAGTCAGGAAGACCATTCAGAATGGTCTGCACAAGTGAGCTATGTGGTATAACATCATCAACAGAAATCAACTGCTCCTTCAAATCTTTGATCTTCGTTAGGAAATTGTCCATAGAATCACCTTCATTCATGTGCTCACTCTTCAACTGTTTTCGGAGGTAAGCAACACGAGCCTCATTCCTAGCTTGGTACAATGTGGTAAGTGTATCCCAAGCATCCTTAGCTATTCTGCAAGAGCGAATGTGAGGAATAATGGCACGTTTGATAGACAAAGCTATCAATGCATGTGCCTGGGCATCTCTACCATCCTAGCGAATCTGCTCTGCAGTAGGTGCAGCAGAAACAGCAACACGAATTGCAATATGTGGAATATCATCTTCGACACCATCTTCATCAGCTCGAGCACCTGTATTTGCAGTACCTGTAGTCAGAGGTGTAAGAGGATATCTTTCAACACCCTGCACAATGTTCCACAATCCTTTTGCAACCAATACATGTCGCATCATATATGCCCATAATGGGTAGTTGGTACCATCCAACTTATCCTCAATAGCCAACATACGGAATACATCACTGCTTTAAGCCATGGCCGGTGACTAAAATACCTTGATGTAGAAAATCGACTGTATCTCAAAAAGTTGAACGGAACTGCCCAGATGAATTCTGCTAGACCTGTAGCAAACTTCGAGACGCTTAAACTCGCGAAAAAAATCTGGTATATACCTTTGGCACAAAAAGACAAAATAGCCTGCATAAGCGCTGTGATAGTGCATTCAGAGGTCGAAACCAGCTCAGATCACGATTTTGGCACCATAGAGCGAAGCCGTTTTGTTCTCTGAAATACCCTGAGTATGCTCACAAAATTTCGTGCAAATCTGAGACTGCAAACGGAGGAGTGTCGACGACGCCCTAGATGAAGCGACAACCTGCTCTGATACCAATTGTTGGAGTTAGATGTCTGCGGAAGCACGCGAACATCACAAGGAAGAAGAAGAAGCTTGGAGCACAACACACAATACTGAATGTATTACTAGAGACTGTAAAAGATAAGTAGCCCATTAGGGCAATAGGCATATATACAAGTCCGGGGAAAAAAACCTCCTAAACAGGGAAAAAAGGGCCCCGACGGTCCTAGTGTGTTCACACACATCACTACCTAAATATATCAACAATGGCTTCCTTCCAAATCAAGAGAATGTAAGGAGTCAAGAATTCTTTAAGGTCCACGAGGAATTCATTCAAAATCCCATCAATACTAGGATATTTAAGTGGGCATCAATTTATCAATGCTTTCATTAACTTGACGACAATGAAGTACATGCCCAAGATAGAAGCCAAGATTTTAGGAATCATTTTTTTCTTTTAAGAGAAAAAAACTTAATGTAGGAGAAAACATTAGTAAGTAAGTTGATAGACTCCTACAAGTTCTCCTAAATATTGATAGCAACCCCACTAGTGTTCTTCTTCAAAATAGGTATGAAATATTTCACTTTTTTCCTCATTAATGAAATACTTCTCTTGGGTTTGTCAAGCTGAAAGATCCCAATTAGCTACCTGCCACTCTCCTCCCAACCTTAAATAGCCCTTGCCCTTGGCACCTCTAGAATCTTCTCTAAGATCCAAACACTCCTCATATGGCCACTCTGAGGAGATGGAATAACCTCGAAGATCCATGCTAGAGCCTTGGCTCCCCCGAGCTCTGGTCCTTGACTCGGCTAGGGTCCTCGACCAAATGCAGGTAGACCAATGGTAGACCATGGAGGTCTAAATAAATCTAATACTCTCTCCCCCTTCTAGAGATCACTGTCCTTAGTGATCAAGGAAGGAAAGTGTTTGCAACCCAGAGCTTCTGATTCCCAAGTAGCATATGTGAGTGGATGGCTAGTCCATGCTACTAAATACTCTAGTATGGAGCGATTTCTTAACTTCCGCTCCCTCTTATCAAGAACCTGAAATGGAACATTTGGCGGAGATGCTCTATTTTCTAAAGCAACCAAACCATCTACACAATTCTCATCTCGAGAAATGTATGGTCTCAACTTGCTAACATGGAAAACTGCGTGAACTTTGCAATTATCTAGAAATTGCAATTTATATGCGACATCACTAATCTTCTTGATTACTGTCCAGGATCCAAAAAATCTAGGGGATAACTTGGGTTTCTGACTCACTTTTAATGATGAACCAAGTGGAATCTGTAAAAAAACACACGATCACCCTCTTGAAATGTTCGTGGTGTTCGATGTTGATTTACAAATGCTTTCATCCTTTCAGCACCTTGCAAGAGATTGAACTGAGCTATTTTTAAGTTAGCTTGCAACACTCGGAGATTTACTAGCTAACCCAATGGTAGGTGGACTATGTGGAATAAATCCATAAATCACCTCAAAAGGTGCCAGCCTAGTAGTCTTGTGCTTCCAACTATTATAAGCAAATTCAACTAATGGAAGAAAACTATCCCAATCTGTTTGCTTTTCTGAAACATATGCCCATAGCATATCTTCCAATATTTGATTAACTCTTTTAGTCTGACCGTCTGTCTGTGGATGCTCTCCACTACTCATCTTGAGTTGAACTTGAAGCTTATTGAACATGTGTTTCCAAAAATTTCCTGTGAACCTAGGATACCTGTATGAAACTATAGATCTAGATAGACCATGCAGTCTAAAAATATTCTAAAAAAATAGTTCCCCGACTTGCAGAGCCTTCACTGATTCCTTTGTAGGGATAAAGTGTGCCATTTTACTCAAACGATCAGCCACTACAAGAATAGCATTCTTTTTTCGTGGTGTCCTAGGAAAACCCATTATGAAGTCCATGGAAATACTATCCCAATAGTATTGTGCTATCTCCAATGGCTGTAGCAGACCAAGAGTACTAATTCTCTCTGCTTTATTCACCTGACATTTAAAACACTGACTTACATAATTGTTTACATCTCTGACCATCTTAGGCCACCAAAAAATACGTCTCATCAACTACAAAGTTTTCTCAATACCAAGATGTCTTACACAAGGTACATCATGGTTCTCAAAAATAATCTCTTTTCTGAACTTCCCTTCTTGGGAATTAGGCACACAAATCTTTCCCTTTCTTTTGAGCAAACCTCGCTCCACTTGAAAATTTGAGAATGCTTGATCTTTATCATTTTGTGATAACTTGTTGATTATAGACTGACAATAATCATCTTCAATCTGTGAATCTTTGATCTCTTGGATCAAATCACTATCAAGAATTGTGAAGCTAATCTGATGCAAAATATGAGATAATGCATCTGCAACTGTATTCATTTTTCCTTTTCTATAAAGAATTTCCATATGGAATTCTTGCATCAACTCAACCCATCTACCTTGTCTCCCCTAAAGATCACGCTGGGAGCAGAAATACTTCATTGTGTGATGATCTGTGTATACTTTAAAAGTTGCATCATACAGATAGTGTCTCCAAATCTTCAAAGGATGAACTATTGCATATAATTCTTGTTCATGGACATGCCAGTTTCTTTGAGCTAGAGAAAGTTTCTTACTTTCAAAAGCTACTGGTTTGCCATCTTGAATCAAAATTGCACCAACTGCGATGCCACTAGCATCGGTTTCTATTTCAAAAGGTTTTTGGAGATCTACCACCAATAATATTGGAGCACCTGAAACTGCTTGTTTCAATGTGTAAAAAGCTTTCTGTTGTGCACTAGTCCATACAAACTTTAGATTATTCTGTAACAAATCCATCAATGGTGCATCTATGTGCGAATAGCTGGCAATGAATTTCCTATAAAAGCGAGATAATCCTAAGAATGATCGCAACTGGCGCTCATTCTGAGGAATCAGCCAACCAAGGATCACAGAAATTTTTCGTGGATCCATTCTAATTCCATCTACAGAAATTATATGTCCTAAGTTCCTCAGATAAACATAGTTGTGTCTTCTCTGGGTTGATGTACAAAGCATTATCATCCAACATTTGAAAAAATGTACGCAAATGAAATTCATATTCTTCCAAACTTTTACTATAAACCAACAAATCATCTACAAAATCAACCACAAACTAAACAATAAAAGGACAAAAAATATCATTCATCAGCATCGTTAAGTACCTGGAGCATTAGTTAAACAAAAAGGCATTACACGATACTCATAATGACGAAATGTAGTACGAAAAGCTATTTTATGTACATCATCATCCTTGACTCTTATTTGATGATAACCACTTTTTAAGTCTATTTTACTATATACAATAGCACCTTGTAGTGCATCCAGAATATCATCAATGTGAGGCATCAGATATCTGTGTTTTATTGTAACTTTATTTAATGCTCTAAAGTCTATACACATCCTGAAAGATCTATCCTTTTTGCGAACCAAAAGCACTGGGGCTGCAAAAGGTGAATAACTGGATCTGATGAGTCCTTTGTCAAGATACTCCTCGACGGTACGATGAACTTCTGCCTCCTCTTGCAAACTCATTCGATACGACTGTCTGGCCGGTGGATGAGCTCCTAGTACTAGCTCAATCCTATGCTCCACTTTTCTGCGAGGCGGAAGACCTGAAGGTAACTATGAAAGAAACAAGTGTTGGACTTCAGTTTTCATTCAAGAAGCTAGCTGAGCCTCCATACTAGTTTGAATCTGTAAACTTAACAACTCTTTATGCTCAAAATATAAGAATACAAATACTTACACTCTGCTTTTACCATTGTAGACGTAGATGCTCGCCTGTACACCTTGACATCCAGCTCTCCACAGATGATAATGCGGCAACCATTATGATTGAATTGATATATGTGTCTAAAAATCAATAGTTGGCTTCTTACTTGCATGCCACTGTTTACTGAGGACAAGATCAAATCTAGCCAACCTAGCGATCTTGAAATCTAGCTCATCGCTATAAATCTGTATCTGGATTGGTAATCTGACAACTCGTCGATCTTGTCATGGACAAAGGAAACCATCCTGAACCTTAGATTCCATGTGAATCATGTATCTCATGATTGGTTCAGAATTAGGAGAAACCAATGCTTCCATTCGTCCAGAATGTGCCAAAACCCTAAGATTGAATGCCTACTTGCCTCATTCGGATATCTAGAGCTCATGTTTCAAATTGATGACATCATCGATGACATCATCAATTCGTAACCACCTTTCATGAACCGCCCTTGAAAACCTATATAAGGAGGGGTTGGCCACATTCATAATCAGTATTGGCACAAGGAGTCGTGACCACCAAGTAAGTACTCTTCAAGTTCTAGTTCTAGTTCTTGTCTTGTTCCTTGTTCTAGTCTAGTTCTTGGACATCCTATCTTGTCCTCTTGTAATCTCGTCGTACGAGATCCCGTCGAGTTCTTTCTTGTATCTAGTTCATCTCCAAGAAGGGAGTTGTTGTAATCCAGATATCTTGCCTCATACTTACGATCCCGGGTTGTGGGATCTCCTGTATCATCTCTGGTCGAGTTATTCATACCTATCAGTCCCGTGTTGTGGGACATCTTGTATCCATCACGTATTCTTGTATTATTTTCGCTTCGTGGGTGTTCTTGTTATCAGAAGTGTATTTCCAAAATCTTGTCTACTGTAGTGAGAGAGCACAATCTAGTGCTCCCCTGACATTTTGGCAAGACTAGCTTACATCCAAGACCAATCATCATGGAGAATGCTTATGAATAGATTGTAGCATCACTTCAGAGTCTCCAACAACAAGTCGAAGACCTAACTCATCGATAGACACAAATCAAGATGGGACATCCAGGGCATGTAGGTGCACTCCTCCAAGAATTACAAGAACGAATCGGGAGTCTTCAAACAAATCAAGGGATTATGCAAGTGAATCAACGACTTAGTACATCCTTCATGAGGGAACCTAAGATTTGCATGCAAGAAAAGTTTGATGGTGATTGCACAAAGTTCCGGGGATTCTTGCAACAAGTCAAATTGTACATCTGTATGCAGCCTGATAGATACCCTGACGATGCATCCAAGGTCAGTTTTACTGGAACCTTGCTCTACGGTCAAGCATTATCATGGTTTGCCCCAATCTTCCTCTACACTGAAAATAGAGTCTGCTAATCTTGTGCAAAATGAAGAATGGGTGTTTACTACTATTTGCAATTTTGACCCATCTTCTTATGAACAGTGTATGTCTATAGTAAATGCAGATGTTTGGTACTTTGATACTGGGGCAACCAAACATATTACCTCGCAGTGCGGTTTCTTCACTTCACTTAAGCTTGCCCCTATAGGGAATACTATCACATGTGCCAACAACTCCTCTCATCCTTTTATGGGAGTTGGTAAGATCATTTTGACTACTACTGATGGTGTTCTTTTACATTGTCAGATACTTGATTTGTGGGAGGGATCAAGAAAAAATTGTTATCAATTTTTGCATTAACTAGGGTTAGCTTGGTTGTGAAATTTGTTGATGACATATGTATAGTTCATGATCTATCAAATGATGATGTGATTATTGCTTTTGGCATTTAATTTCATAACATCAAAATTAGGATCTACTAGTTGTTGAAAATCTTGCACCTCAAAGGAGTCTATAGGTTGACATGTTACACAACTATTCGCCAACCCCTCTGATGGTACTAACTCATTGATATTCATAAATTCTATTGATTTAAGATTGAGGAATGAGCCTTTTAGAAATGTAAATTTAAAGAAACGTGCAAGATCCCACTCTTTTGACAGGTAGTCAGTAACTGAGACCCTCCTGTTACTCTCCAAGTTTAAGGATTCATCTTGTACAAGTTGCTCAATAGGAGTTCTTGGTTCAAGGTTACAATTCGTAGTTTGCTAAAGAATCCCAACAAATCTACTGCTTTCCTCAATACTTCTCCGATCGTTTGAGTAGCAATCGGAACCCCACCAAACTTGATAGTTCCACCAAACACCGAGCCACTACCATCGGACACCGATCCTGATTTCGAACTACTACCAAATGATATCGGATTGTCACCGAGTTCGATACCAATGCCGCTCACTGAACTCTCACCGAATTGTACTGGGCTCAATTCCGGTATGCTTTGTAACCCAGAAATAAGAAAGTATTGTGATACGACCCCAAAGGTTCATGTTACACCTCCCCCCCCAAATGAATTGCCTTCACTATTACCATTGGTGGTGTCGAGAGCGCACTATTTACTTTCCAAGGATGTTTATCATTCCAATATTTCATATAACTTTCATCGGAGCACGTTACATGCATGTATTATGAGGTCTTCCCTGTAAGGTATATCCTAGAATTTTGCCAGGACTTATATTCCAAGCCCCATGGCCAACACCGGTATTAAATATCTCTCTATCCTATCCTTATTGAATCCGGTTGAGATAATAGTGCCCTATATTATTTTCCTGTTGATATATTTAGGTAGTGATGTGTGTGATCACACTAGGATTGCCAGGGCACTTTTTTCCCTCTTTAGGAGGTTTTTTTCCCCCCCTTGTATATACACCTATTGCCCTAATGGGCTACTTATCTTTGTACATTCTCTAGTAATATATTCAGTATTGTGTGTTGTGCTCCAAGCTTCTTCTCCTTCCTTGTGATGTTCGCATGCTTTTGTAGACGTCTATCTCCAACAATTGGTATTAGAGCAGGTCGTCACTTCATCTAGGGTGCCGTTGACACTCCTCTGTTTCCAGTCTCAGAATCGCACGAATTTTGGTGAGCATACTTAGCATGTTTTTGAGATCAAAACAATTTCGCTCTGTGGTGCCAAATTCGCGATCTGAGCTTGTTTCGGCCTCTGAACGCACTATCGTAGTGCTTGTGCAAGCTATTTCATCTTTTTGTGCCAAAGGTATATGCCAGTTTCTGTTCGTGAGTATAAGCATCTCGAAGTCTGCTACAGGTCTAGCGAAATTCGTCTGGGTAGTTCTGTTCAACTTTTTGAGATACAGTCAATTTTTTGCATCAAGGTATTTTAGTCACCGGCCATGGCTGAATGCAGTGATGTATTCCGTATGTTGGCTATTGAGGATAAGTTGGATGGTACCAACTTCCCATTGTGGGCTTATATGATGCGACATGTACAAGTTGCAAAAGGACTATGGACCATTGTGCAGGGTGTTGAAAAACCTCCTATTACACTTGTAACAGTTACAACTGCAGGTACTGAAGCTGATGCAGAAGGTGTCAAAGATGATGATATTCTGGATATTCGTGTTTGTGCTACGATTTTTGTTGCACCTACTGCAGAGCAGATTTGGTGGGATGGCAGAGATGCCCAGGCACATGAATTGATAGCTTTGTCTATCAAACGTGCCATTCTTCCTCACATTCGCTCTTGCAGAACAGTTAAGGATGCTTGGGATACACTTATCACATTGTACCAAGCTAGGAATGAGGCTTCTGTTGCTTACCTCTGAAAACAGTTGGAAAGTGAGCATATGAATGAAGGTGATTCTATGGAAGATCAAAGACTTGAAGGAACAGTTGATGTTTGCTGATGAGTTTATACCAGATAGCTCACTTGTGCAGACCATTTTGAATGGTCTTCCTGATTCATATCAGAGTTTTGCTTCTACTCTTTGGTTGATGATGAAAGGCAATCCAAATGCCTTATCATTTGAGGAGTTAGTTCCTGTTTTGTTGCAGGAAGATCAGTCCAGGCATAACAGGTCCATTATGCGAGTTGTAGATCAAGCTTTCCTGGCTAGTCAAAAGGGCGAAGGAAAATGGAGCTCTTCAACTAGTAAGCAGAAATCTGCTAATTCTACACATTCGAAGAAGGAAGATAAAGATGAGAAGAAATCAGAAAAGCAGAAATTGTTTTGTAAGTACTGTAAAGGGAATGATCATATCATAAAGAACTGTCCAAAACTGGTTGCTAAAGAGGCAAAGAAGAAAGAG
This sequence comes from Ceratopteris richardii, assembly GCA_020310875.1. Classification (NCBI taxonomy): domain Eukaryota; kingdom Viridiplantae; phylum Streptophyta; class Polypodiopsida; order Polypodiales; family Pteridaceae; genus Ceratopteris; species Ceratopteris richardii. The sequence goes on along the minus strand of CM035413.1, from coordinate 95,763,662 downwards.
GCTAGAATGGTTGTTGCAGAGGCCTCTACACCAAAAACAGAGTCTGCTAATCTTGTGCAGAAGAAGAATGGGCGTTTACTACTATCTGCAGTGGACCCATCTTCTCATGAGCAATGCATGTCTACAGTAGACTCAGATGTTTGGTATTTTGAAAGTGGGGCGACCAAACATATTACCTCGCAGCGTAGTTTCTTCTCTTCACTCGAGCGTGCCCCTACAGGGAATACTGTTACATGGGCCAACAACTCCTTTTATCCTGTTATGGGAGTTGGTAAGATCATTTTGACTATTGCTGATGGTAGTTCTTTCACTTTGTCAGATGCTTTATTTGTGCCAGGGATCAAGAAGAACCTATTATCAGTTTCTGCATTAGCCAAGATTGGCTTGGTTGTGAAATTTGTTGATGATAGGTGTACATTTCATGATCTATCAACTGGCGATGTGATTATTGTTTTGGCATTTTATGTCATGGGCTATATGAGCTCATAGACTATGAAAGGTCAATGAATGATTCGGCATGTGTAGTACATGATTCTCAGGCTATGTCAGATGCAAAGCTTTGGCATGCACATTTTGGTCATCTGAATTTTTCTAGTTTGCTACACTTGCAGAGATCTGAAATGGTGTCCTCTCTGCCCAAAGTTAAGGCACGTGGAAAACATGTTTGTGAAGGCTGTATTTTGGGCAAAGTGCAACGTTCCTCATTTCCAAAAGATGGTTCAGTTCGGGCTACTCAGAAACTACAACTTGTACATAGTGATGCCTATGGTCCTATGCAGACACCTTCTTTTGGAAATTATCTTTACTTCGTGACTTTCATTGATGATTTTTCCAGGCATGCATGGGTATATCCATTGAAGGCAAAGTCCGAAGTGTTCATGTGCTTCAAACAATTTGTGGTTTTGATTGAAAATCTGTTAGCATATAAAATGGGCACCCTCGATTCAGATCGAGGGGGGGGATACATGTCTTCTGAGTTTAATGCATTTCTGGCTGAACGTGGGATAAAACACCAGTGTATAGTGCCGTATGCACCTCAACAGAATGGAGTTGCTGAAAGGAAGAACATGTCACTCATGGAGATGGCGAGGTGTATGGTCAAGAGTCAGGCTTTACCACATAGTTTCTAGCTTGAGGCTTTCATGTGTGCAGCATATGTACTGAACATGTGTCCCACTAAAGCGTTGCAGTCTATCACTCGATATGAGGCTTGGCATAATCAAAAGCCATCTGTTGCTCATCTGTGTGTTTTTGGTTGTTTGGCATATGCATTAGTGCCCGAACAATATCGCAAAAAATTGGATGATAAAGCAGTAAAATGTATTTTTGTTGGGTACAGTTCTGAAAGTAAAGGCTATCGTCTGTATCATCCACAGACTAAACGCATTCTGGTTAGCCGTGATGTTGTTTTTGTGGAGGATGCTATTCAGCCATTGCTTTCATGTACTAAGGAGACATCTGTTAGCTCCAAAGACATGTATGATACTTTGTTGCCTCTTTTTACAGGTGGACAGTTTAGTGCTGGTCCTAATGAGGCAACTTCTCAGCCTTTGCAGGTTTCGTATGATGATGTAGATCATTCCATTTCTGATGCAGATTTACATGATGCACTTATTGATGAGAGAGCTGATATTGAGCAGGCAAGAACTATGCCAAAATGGCTGGTGCAGACCTTGCGTGACAGCAAATTAGATGCACCTCTGTCATATCGTACTCGATCAGGCTCTCATAGTGCCTCTTTTGCATCAGATTGCTATGTTATGGCTGCATCTAGTCTTTGTGATGAGACTGAGCCTGGTTCGTTTGATGAAGCACAAAATTCAGAAAATTGGAGGGCTGCTATGCAATCTTAATATGATGCAATAATGAAGAATGGTACTTGGTCTTATATGTGACTTGCCTCCTAGCAAGAAGGCCATTGGCACTAAGTGGGTATACAACCTGAAGCATAAACCTGATGGTACAGTTGACAGGTATAAGGCTAGGCTTGTTGCAAAGGGTTATGCATAGGAAAGAGGCATTGATTCTGATGAGACCTTTGCACCTACATGTCGTATGACTACTCTTCGGAGCATCTGTGCACTTGCAGCCCATCATGGTTTGAATGTACATCAATTGGACATTAAAACTGCATTTCTAAATGGTGACTTGCATGAAGAAGTGTATGTTTTTTAGCCCCATGGCTTTGTGTAGAAAGGGCATGAAAACTAGGTGTGCAGGTTAAAGAAGGCATTATATGGTTTAAAGCAAGCACCACGTGCTTGGTATGAAAAGATACATGCCTATCTAATTGCACATGGTTTTGAGAACAGTCCAACTGAAAGCGCCTTATATGTTAAGCATGCTAATGATGTACTTCTGATCATTGTGGTTTATGTTCATGCCATGCTGCTCACTGGTCCTCGTGAGAGGCATATTGCTAATTTTAAGGCTGATTTGCATGCCTCATTTGAGATGTCTGATTTGGGGCATTTGCATCATTATTTGGGCATTCAGTTTATGCACGTTGATGGTGGGATGGCTTTGTGCCAAACGAAATATATTGACACATTATTGCTGTGTTTTGGCCTTGAAGACTATAAGCCTATTGCCACTCCTATGGAGACAGGTTTACGATTGAGTCTTCATGATGTTGGAGATGCATTTGATGCTGTTCTCTATCAGCAGGCTGTTGGATGCTTGATTTACTTATGCATTACTCGGCCAGATATTCAATTTGTTGTCTCATAGATGAGCAAGTTTATGCGTTGCCCAGGTGTCAAGCATTGACGGGCGGTTAAGCGCATCTTTCGCTACTTGAGTGGTACTTGGCTACTTGGGTTGTTTTATCCCAAGGGGGGATCACTACCGCCAGATTTCCATGCTTTTTTTGACTCAGAGTGTGCTGGTTGCTAGGACACTCGTGTGTCCACTAGTGGCTTTTGCTTCATGCTTGGTAGCTCATGTATATCTTGGTTGAGCAAGAAGCAGCCTACGGTGGCCACTTCCAGTTGTGAGGCTGAGTATAGGGCAGCTTTCACAGCTACTGTTGAGTGTGTGTGGCTCAGGTGCCTTATGGCTGATTTGGGTGTTGGTCAGTCTTCTGCCACTATCATCTTCACTGAAAGTTAGAGCGCATTGTCAGTTGCGAGGAACCCTGTGTTCCATGCTCGCACTAAGCACATTGAGGTGCATTATCACTACGTCAGGGAGAGGTTCTCTGTTGCGGAGATCAGCTTGGCATATGTGCCCACACAGGAGAACATTGCAAACCTTTTCACGAAGGCTCTACCTAGGGGGAAGTTTGAAGCTTTATGCAAAGCTTTGGGCTTACTTCCTTTTGTGGAGTGATTTCCACATAGCTTGGCACTTCCTTATAAATGAGTGCTAGCTCCTTGTTCACCTCATCACTCCCAGGGGGGATTTGTTGATATATTTAACTATTGATGTGAGTGAACACACTAGGACCACCGTGGCACTTTTTTCCCTCTTTAGGAGGTTTTTTTCCCCCAGCTTGTATATACGCCTATTGCCCTAATGGGCTACTTATCTTTGTACATTCTCTAGTAATACATTCAGTATTGTGTGTTGTGCTCCAAGCTTCTTCTCCTTCCTTGTGCTATTCGCATGCTTCCGCAGACGTCTATCTCCAACATTTCCCACACCACACTCAACTTTGATCACTGTTATAATTTAATGAACACTTATCTCCTCATTACTCTATTCATGTTTTAGATTTATATTAACCACCTTCACGACTATGCATCATCAATTCACATATCAGCCTTTGTGCATAAGTTCATCAGAGTGTATGTATTACACTATTTACTTTCATGCAACCACTGATATCAATTTACTTAAAATAATCAATATATCATAGACAATGAATATAGTATCATCAATGAGATTTCACTGCCTTCATCAAAACATCTTAACCAAACTATTTTCCGATTAATTACTTCAACTAAAACAGAGGACTTATCTGTCACTTAATGGCACCGAACAAGATCTCAGAGTCACATAATTGATCAACACAGGCGTGTACTCGGTTGCTTCATCACAGACAGTCCGATGAGGACTTGTCGTGCACCTTCTCCATTGCTAAGCGACATGATTACATTCCTCTTTTATATTAGTGAAGTATTGGTTACATCACTTCGGCCATCACGGTGTTTCACTGAAGTAACTTACAAAAAAAGATTGTAAATAATGCATAGCTTCCGGTGGCCTAACAGTCTTTAAGCATAATCATATGAGCATCACCTCTTTTGGGAGAAGGTGTCATTTTATTTGTGTCTAAAATATTCAACCTTTGGGATTGGTATAGGTCGAATATTCCATGGTATATGTGGCACTGTAAAGATAATCATGGGTGGTAATTGTTTTAGATCTACACAGCCTATCTCATATGGAAAAAGTGCAAACACTTTCTCGTGTTTCTTGATGACTTCTATAAACTTTTCTTTCTCTTTTTCTCTTAGGAATGATCTTTCTCCAAACTTTATCTCTTTAATAGTCTCATCAATAAAATGATACCCTATAAGCTCTTGCCATCTCAGCATAGGGTCATCCGACACTCTCAGATACTTCTCATGACTATCTTCTGGCAATGGTTACGCTACAGGTTTCACTTTCTTCTCAAGAGTTTTATACTTCGTGTTCACATTCACTTCATGCTCTCTCAGGAACTCAACTTTCATTTCATACTCTTGGATAGAAATGAGCACTATAATTTTTTATTTTTCATTTCTCTTAAGTGCATGCTCAAGCTCTTCCAAAATACTCAAACTTCTTTCCAACTAGATTACATTCTCAATCTTCTCATCAGGCAACATGATTCCTAAATTTTTTTAATGTCTTTCATGAATTTTTCTAAACTTATTTGAAACATTTCTTTTTTGTAAACAAATCAACTTGAATACAAATGAATAAATAGAAAAACTTCAAAATCTTTGTATAGAATTGTGCAAGACATCAAACCAACTCCCACCATTGTCTCACTCAATAGTGGATCCTAAAAGAATTTTTTTTCAGCAGAGGCCCCATACTCTCTTATGGGCATATGATCATCATGTTCATGAGAGTTAATGGAATGTTTCCTCAAGCTCTTTCTGTTTCTTGAATGATTTGGGCACACAGTCATCAATTATAAGGAGTGAAGACTGTATCTTGATCGGATTCTAGCATAGGTAGATCCGTCATCCATCGCCTTAGTTTCCATTTGCACTTTGGCTATGAAAGGTTGTTTATGGATAGCCTAGTATGAACAATGGTCTTGGACGAAGAAGTTGAATTCCTCAGAAATTCTACCAATTGTCAAAGGTACAAAGGCACATGCTCCAAGCAAAACCCTCGAGCCATTATAAGTAGTTCTCATCCTTCATCGATGATCTTTATCTATAGGCCATCTGAATTGATCGTACAACTTCTTAGAGCTCTTATTTATTTCTAACCCCCAGATGATCAAGGCCAAAGAAAAACATGAATCTTCATCATTTCCTAATTTCACCTTCATTTTAGGTGTCCCTCTTGCCCAAAAAGTCCTAGTATGCTCACTTTTTGACCTTCTCATCTCATCGTCAGGTGTAAATGGACCTAAGGAATTCCTATTCGCTTGACACCTTACAATCTCATCATCTTCATCGTCAAAAGATTCACTCAAGGCTATTGCTTCATTCATCACTTGCATGCCTTCAGATGCCTCTTCCATTCGGTAGGTAATGGGAATCTTTTTCTCTTTATTAACTTAATAAAACTATCCTTGAATTCAGGCTTTGCTATGGAGAATAGCTACTGCAAGGACATGATCACTTGGCTCTAATAAAATATCATTTAATATCTCTTTGGCATCATTCTTCTTTTCTAGCTCAGAAATCAGTACAACTTTTGGTGTTTTCTTTTTCTTCTTCTTCTTCTTCTTCTCTTTGTCTTTTTCTTGAATATTTTCTTGAGTATCATCAGTCTTTTGAGTGGGTTCTTGTTCTTTTTCTTTCTCTTTATTTGGCTCTTGAGTTTTGATCTTGATTTTTGTCCCTCTTCCTGTTTTCTTCTACATTGGCTATATGTGAGTAGACAAAGAACTGATCTACAGATCTACAGGAGACTTCCAGGTAGTCTTCTGCATGATCGCACCCCTAGCTCTCACAAAAGCTTTTATAGAGTAGTTTCTTTGTAGGGCCTACTTTGTTCTTCATTTCCTTCCTCTAGTGGCTCTAACTATGTTGCTAATGTGCTGACATTATTGCTTGACAGATTCTTGTAAAGCTTCTTCATTCCTCACTTCCCCCAATTCACAGGTAGAGGAAGTCGAGTCCTAAAGTTGTATAGTTTCTTATCCATATCTATGACTAACTCGTGCACCACACCACACATAGGAAAAAAGTTCATGTGCACCACACCACACACATCTTTTTGCCCCTCCAAACCCACCAGTTTCTTGTCTCTCAAATGGTCTAGTAATCCTCTGTTATATGGGTTGAACTGGTGGTGCAAGTGCTTGTTGAGCCACAGGTTACACTAGAGGTGCAGGCTGAGGCATCACATACCCTTGCATTTTTGGAATCGATATACCATTTCTTTGCATCGGGTCTACATAACTAGTGCTAGACTTAGGATGAGTGGGGGCTTGATACCCAATAGAATTAACTTTGTTATGTATACTAGCCATTTCTTTAGACATAGATGCCTGCATTGTCATAAGGTTCTCAACTTTCTTGCTAAGAATCTCAAGCTATAACTCCACTGGTGAGCAAGATGTGGATGCAATATTAGCCATAGCTGATGTTGCAGGCACATCGGGATTGTTGGAAGAGGTGCTTCCCTAGGTGGTAGTTGAGATGTCTGTGAGGGTCTATCATATAACACTGCCTGATGTTGCCTCATTTGGGCAACTTCTTCTACCTCTTTCCTAAATGTGGCCCAATCTTCCATCAATCCAAACCTCTTTCCAGGCTTTTCGATCCTTCTCTCGACCTCAGTCTTGTCCTCAGGACTCAAAATCTTGAGAAAGGAAATTACTAAATCAGGTTTTAATGAATCCAATTCAGCTTGAGGAAGTCAGGCATATCCTTCTCTACTGTGTTGGGAGAAATATTCTAAGTAGAATAACTTATGTAGTTCCTTTCTAAATTTTGGCCATGTCTTTCCTATGTGCACTGATATGGATGCAAAGATTGATACTGAGACTACTTGAGTGAAGTAATGGGTAAACATTTTTTTAGGTAGCCCATAGATCTGTGCTTGGTCCTCAAACACATCTAAATATTCACTCACGTTAAGTCCCGTGAACTTCCCTTTTTCTCCCAAGACAGCTTGGACTACTCGAGCCCCTTGTTTCTCTATCACCAATTCCTTAAATACTTCCTACCTCTTCTCTGGCTTGTCCTAGAGTGTAGAACGATGTCAAGAGTGAGTGGCTCTATTATCTCTCTTAGTTCAGAGTAGAGCTCAGAGAAGAGACTAAGTGGGTCACGAGCTAGGAGGTGAAGGTTAGTCTAAAAGCTCTCTACTAGGCCGAGTCTATTCTAATTCACTTGATCTTTTTCTATTTTGACTTGAAGTTTTACTCTTCTTTTGAACTAGATTCTGTCTCTTAATCTTGATCTTGATTTCCTCTTGATTTATCACTTGAATTATTTCTTGATTTTATCTCACTCAATTTCTTTTTCTTATTTTCTCTTTAATTTCCAAAAGTTTAATGTGTTTTTCTTCTTTTTATGGTATTTTTCTAATGTTTCTAATCTTTAAATCTAAGCTATGAAAGTGGAAAATTTCTAATCTAAGCAAGAAAAAAGTGCACAGGCGTATGATCTAAATTGATGCAAGAAGTGGATGATTAGAGTTAGGTAGACAAAAACAATCTTTTTGTTTAGGTGTTTGAAACGATGCAAAAATTCAAAAAACTTAAAATGCTGGTACCTGGAGATATTTGTTTGATGCTGAGGTTTTTGCTTCTCTTTTGAAGGAATGGGTGGCGTGTCAAGGATCACTAGGGCAATTGCATCGCTTCACGTCGGGTTTAGATGTTGGCCAAGCAGGAGATTGATGTGGGGTTGGATCAGGCCCTTGGGTGCATCATCCCCATCTGGTGAAAATAGTGCACTATGTCACAGTGCGAAAGGATGCCCAAAACTTCAGTCTTTGCTTTGATCTTTGGTGGTCTTCAATCTTCAAACTTTAAGCTTCTCAACAAATCATGAGAATCTAAAAAATTCAATAAAAAACTCTTCTCTTCACTTCTCTTCAAAACAACAGCATCATCATTTGGAGAGAAGATCCATGGGGGCGAAGCCATTATTTATTAGTTCAAAATAAAGCATTCATGAAAAAAACAATTCCGTGTCTCTCTTTTACATTTTATTTTTTATATTTTCATTTTCTTTACTTACAAATTAAATAAACATCAACAGAACACAAAATCAATTCCCAAAGTTTGCCGACTTTTGTTTTCCATTCTCTCTTAATTCTTTGAATTTCTTCTATTGCACTGACTCTATCTTTCTTCTTTTTCTCTCTCTCTCTTTAACCTCAATTGAGTACATATATTATTTTGAGAAAGGTTGCGATTCAGAAGACTTGTACAAGATACCTTATATAGGATTCGTTGTGAAGACTCTCTATCATAAGTGTGAGTTCACAAGCTGATGCACTAAAGAAACTCATAAACTATTTGAATCTCCATAATTTGGAAATAGTTGAGATATGTATGAAGCACTTTGATTCCCCATGTCTTCAACTGTAATCATACGAGCATCACCTTTTTGGGAGAAGCACTCATTTTATTTGTGTCTAACACATTCAATGAATAATTGTTTTTTTCCGTGTTTGTATAAACTTAGAAGTCGGTCTAACGTTGACAGCGAAAGTAGAAATTGAGCCTTCAAATGGATGATCTAACTTTTGTCTCAATCCGCCAATGCATTCATTTGAAGAGCACCTAATGGACTTTGCCTCGTCGTCAACAACTCTGGATGCCATAGCTAATTGCAATATGTGCTCCCGTCCTCTCTCTCTCTCTCTCTGTTTCTCTCTCTCTCTCTCTCCTTCATATCTATAGCTGCGCACAGCATCGCTGACTCTCTCTCTCTCTCTCTCTCTCTCTCTCTCTCCCCACAAGCAATATATTTCTATTTTTGTTGGAAGTAAGCTCCGAACATCCTGATGCTCAAATTGAGTTGCTAGATGTATATAAACTCAGTGGGTAATTCCACGGCGGTTGTGAGTCTATTGACAATCTCCATAGAATGTAAGTTCATGTCCATATTGACGAGGACTTTGATGTCTGCTCCGAATTCATTAGCTTCAATAAAATTTCAAAAGCCACAACTGGATTATGCTCTACAAGCTCCAACAACCTTCTAGGAGTCAGGCCGCAATGATAAACAAGTTTTGGATTAGCCTCTAGCTCTGCCAATTCTTATTGTTGCTGTGTAGGTGACCATGGCCCCTTCAAGGCTTTTGCAATCAATTCTCTAACTGTTGCACCCTTATTGATGTCAGCACACATGCCATGATCCCAAAGTAGTTCATGACTGTTATTTGGCATCAACCAAATGGCTTCTCCCTCTTGTGTGGGTAGTCATGGAGGAAACCATCTGACCCAGGGGGGCTCAAAACCCTTCATTGAGCAATTCTTCATAAGTCCAATGGCACTTGCCTCTTGATCCCATGATTGACCAAGTCCCCTATCAAGAACATGCATAGTGATACTATGAGAAACATAATCTTTGGGCTTCACTTTATGCATAAAGTAAGAAGCCCACATCACAACACATACAAGTCTCTCTCTCTCTCTAGGATACTGTGTGCAACAACATCGAAAGTCTAACTCTCTTTCTCTCACTTATGTCAAATCGGGGCTCCATCAACCAAGAATACCTATCCACTAATTGACACAACAACAATAGGCTATTTCTACCATAACCTCTCTTTCTCTCTCTACACACACTCACACATATATTTGCACATAGGATTGATATAATTTCGATAAACAATGTGTTTTAGTTAATGATAATCGTTGTTGTATGCATCATCGTAACCGTTGCTTCTATTAATGCTACTGTTGCTTGAACATCGAATGGAGGAAAGCATTCAAGCTGATTCCATATAAAAAACAGCACAAAGAGCATAAAGATGCACACAGACTTCTATGACTTTAGCCTCGAGATACTCTCTCTCTGTCTCTCTGCATGGTAGCCAGAGATGGAAAGCTCGAGAGCATTGGTCATGGAGAGAGATTCATCATTGTATTCGTAAAGCATAAGAATAAACGTAAAGCATGAATGAACAAGAAAAGGCAAGGAAACATACCTGGAGAGAAGATACATGGGGGAAAACAAATGAACATCGGCATGTATTTATAGATTTCCCCTAGGTCTTCTCCCTAGAACTCTAGAGTCTTCTAGCCTCCTCCTTTCTATTCTAGGATCTTCTTTTTATTCCATCCTATTTTGAGAGTCTTCTGTGTTCTTTTTCTATTTTTGGAAATCCAATCTTTTGTTTCTATTTTGGTTTTTCTCTTTTTATTTTTCCATTTTTTCTTTTTTTTATTTCTTTTTCCTTTTCCCTTTTTATTTTTGGCCAAGGTTCTTATTCGGTTTCACACATTAAAAATTAAATGGAACTAAAGGGTTAGAACTAGGGTAAATGGCAATTCTAAGGCTCCAAACCTAGGGTTTTTAATTGGGAAAAGTTAAGTTTTGTCTATGATTAAGGCTAGACACATCAATTAATGGGTTTATTTATACTTATGGGTTAAAATCCTAGGGTTTCTAAGGGCCAAAACTAGGGTTTCAAGGGTTTTTAGGGTATTTAGGATTTTGGGGTTTGGAACATATTTCTAAGGGGTTAATGATAAATATACAGTTCTAATGTACAAATGAAATGATTTCATCACTAAATCAACCAATCAATCAAGCATTTAAACAATCAAACATTTTATCAGTCCACAATCTAAGCATCACTTCATGGCCAGAAAAACATTGAAATAAATTTGAAACTTTTTTCATGATGCACACTCCTTGAGGGACTTTATCTCGATAGCTTGAGCATCTCTGCCATCCCAAGAAATTTGGTCTTTAGTAGGTGAAGTAGGAACCCTAGCACAAGTAGGAATCTAAAGATCATCATCTTCAATGCAATCTACATCACCTTCAATACTTGTATTCACAGGTGTAGTAGAGCATTTTTCAATACCTTGCACAATATTTCATAGCCCTTTTGCTACCAATACATGATGCATCATATATGCCCATAATGGGTAATTAGTACCATCCAACTTGTCCTCAACAGCCAAGATACAAAATACATCATTGCTTTTAGCCATGGAAAATGATTAAATACCTTGATGCAGAAAAATAATTGTATCTCAAAAAGTTGAATTGAATCGCCCTATTGAGCTCTACTAAACTTGTAGTAGACTTCGAGGTGCCTGTACTGACAAACTAAAATGTGTATATATGTTTGGAATAAAAGGATGAAATTTCCTGCACAAGAACTATGATAGTGCATTCAATGGCTAAAGCTATGACCCAAGGGGGGTGTTGATGACACCCTAGATGAGGTGGCAACCTGATCTTATATGAATTGTTGGAGTTTGAGGTCTATGGAAGCATAAAAATAGCACAAGGAAGAAGAAGAATCTTGGAGCGCAACACAACACAACACTGAATAAATTAATAAGTGAATGTACAAAGATGTTAGGGTTATAAGCATATATATAAGCCGGGGAAAAAGTCTCCTAAGGAGGGAAAAAGGTTTTGCAATGGTCCTAAGTTACAAACATCACTACCAAAATATATCAATAGCCCCTTCACTAGTATCAGAGTTTCTTGAAGCAAAATGTTTTTGCTATTGTGCAAGTGGAGCGAGCACCCACCCACTTGCCTGTGTTTTGTGGCTTCCTCCAATGCTTATGGCTAAGGCGAAAACCAAGGCAAAGACCTTGGAATACCTTGTTATCCACATCATTGTTGGCTATGCATGAGCAAGTACCTCAATGATCAAGGAAGGCAAAGTGCTAGCGATTCCCAAGAGGTCACAGTAGTGCTCCCCCTGAAGGAACACTTAACAATAGCTTTTTCCTGCAACTGAGCCCTAGTTTCTTGGTGATTGCAAGATTGAATATACTTAGTATCACCATTATTTTGGAGCATTCAAAGTGTCTTCTTGGGCTCTCTAGAACGATTTTTTGTGAGTTTAATTGGGTATGAAATTGGGAAGAATAGAAGTTGATTTTGCAACTTTGGGATAATTTTGTCTATATAGGTGGAAAGATTGGTCCAAAGCCAAACTTGGAGCTGGAGGAAATTGAGTTTGTGTCTCCTTGGTAGAGAACATTCAGATTTTGATTCTTCTTATTCAACTTTTTCAATACCATTGTACTACATATACTAAACACATGCACACTATATATGTTTCTGTGGATACCGATTATGTATGCTTCTGTGGATACTGCATATGTACGTCCATGTGGTCATTGATATAGTGGTTACATTTTTGCATAAAACATTTGAGATTGATAAAGAGGGCTATGGTGAAGTTTTCTTAACTAGGAGAAACCCAATGTGAGAATCTCCTTGATGACCTAGGTGATAGACTTACCCAGTCTCGCCATAGGAGATGTATGCTAGTTATTCATAGGTGCATGATAAGAATAGCTGGTTTCTTTTAGTTAAGTGGTTATATGTAGTGAAGTTAGTGATTCACTAGGTAGGTTTACATGTCAATACTCAAATTTTTATAGGTTTTTTACTTTGGTCATATGCTCATTTTGTACAAGAGACTCTCACAAAAATATTTTAGGATTCTAGTTTTTCAACTATAAGTGGTTGATTTTACTCTTTGACACACTTATTGGATTCTCTTCTAGATGTTTCCCAAAATCTCAAACTTGGTCATCCTTTTTTGAGACTTGGTGGTGTTTAGGCTATTCTAGCTCCATATCATTCTAGTCAATTCTTCATCACTATGGCATCAGATATCTTAGGCACATCTAGTGGATCATGGTCTAGTATTGGTGTTCCCAAGAGGAGCTATAACTTGAAAGGCAAAGACCATTTTGAGATTTGAAAATTTTATGCCACAAACTTTTCTCTATGGAAGATTTGTGTAGATAGTCAAAAGTTTACATCAGGATACATTTTTCTTTTTTTTGGACGTGTTATCTCTTGGAGATCTCGCCTTCAAGAATGTACAATTGTTTCCACTATAGAAGCAACATATATTGTGGCAACTGAGGCATGTAAGGAAGAATTTTGGCTTTCTCGTCATTCTTGTGATATGGGCATCCATCAACATGTAACTCATTTGCTTAATGATAGTTAGAGCACCATCGCCTTGGCTACGAACTGATCTATCACGCAAAGACCAAGCATATTGAGGTGAGGTATCACTTCATTCGATACTACTTAGCCACCAAATGCATTACTCTTGAGAAGGTTCATACTCGATACAATGTTATAGATGCTTTGACTAAAGCTCCACCACATGATATCTTTCCACATTGTTGTCACTTGATAAGGACTACTTGATTCATGATCTTGCATGGTTACTTGTGCATTGTGTAACATGCCTATGAGGTGGAGGTATAGTTTGCCTAATTACACTTAGGTATCCTTTATCATTCTTTATTTTTCTCTCATATTTCACTTTGGCCATAATGGCCTTTAGTGGGGAATTGTTACCATTAGTGTTCATGTGAAAGGCCAAACGGCCATTTGACATGTTTGTGGATGTTATTTAATAAAACATATAGTGGCCTCGACCATAGATTCAAGGTCCAATTGCATTTGTAAAACCTAGAAAATATGAGTTCGTGCTCTCTGTAAACTGTGTAGGTTGACATATTCTACAAGTTTGTGTGGGGCATCGTGTTGGTCATTCGGAGCTTCGTTTTCTACCATGAGGGCATTGTTGCAGAGCTCTCGCAAAGGAGAATCCACCGTGGTACATCACCATCACACCCCTTCATGATTGAGATGACCAAAAGAAATCTTTTTTTATTTTTCTAGTGGTTTCAACCCCTTTAATGCTTCGGAGAGATTGAGCAAAGCCATCCAATCTTTATTTTCTTACTTAAGAGGACTTTCCAAGCAAAAAGCTAAAGATCACTAGAGAGAGAAACTTTCTTAGTTCTCCCTAGAATATAGATTCTAAAAGTCATGAGAGGATCTTGATTCTTTAGGAGAGATCAAAGTATAAAGAATACCTTAAGGCTAGTGGGATCCTTACTTCTTCAGGAGAATTTTGGGCAAGAAAGCTTGTGTTAGACTTATTTAGACCTCCATGGTCTACCATTGGTCTACCTGCATTTGGTCGAGGACCCTAGCCGTGTCAAGGACTAGAGCTCGGGGGAGCCAAGGCTCTAGCACGAATCCTTGAGGTTATTCCATCTCCTCAGAGTGGCCATATGAGGAGTGTTTGGATCTTAGAGAAGATTCTAGAGGTGCCAAGGGCAAGGGCTATTTAAGGTTGGGAGGAGAGTGGTAGGTAGCTAATTGGGATTGTTCATTTGGTATCAGAGCTTGAGTGAGAGAGGGGAAAGTTTTTGAGAGAAAGCCACTTTGTGGGAAAGAAAAGAGGAGCTTGCCCATACGTTTGGGAGATTTTCTGGAGCATTTTTGTTGCCTTGAGGGAAAAGAGCTTCCTCGATTTGCGCGTAACAGAGAATCAAAAGAACTATCCATTGGCTACACAAGTAAGATATGTTCAATTCCGTTTTGTCCATCGGCTTTCAAGAGCCTTGCGTGGAGAGATGTCCCACGAACTCATAGGAAGCCTTTAAGCTTCCTCTTACCCAAAAGACAAGAGTGAAGTACCTCTCATGTGCTTTATATAGGCATTTTCGACACCATTTTCAGGGTATGTGCGATAGAAAGTCCTATTCCGTGTGCTCACACTACCTGGAGGACGTTAGAGAGAGAGAGAGAGAGAGAGAGAGAGAGAGAGAGAGAGAGAGAGAGAGAGAGAGACTCTACATCACTTTTTCCCTAATTTTGACCATAAATTTCCCTACCTAGGATCACTAATTTGACCAGAACTTTGTCTAGGAATGTCCAAATTGAGAAATTCAAAATCCTATAGATTCCTTGCTTCAAGAGCTTTCCAATAATAGGTTTTAATAGCTTTTTAGTAGATATGACTATCTGTAAAAAGCTTGGAAGTTGACTGAATAGTATCATGAGGGACTCTTTAGACATGAATGAATTCTTATTTCTTTCATAGAGGTTTTTGGATATGGTTTCTTTACATAGGATATAATTTCCCTCATATTTATCTTCATTTAAGATCATAAAAAGCATGTCAAATCTTAAATTTTTGATAGAAAATGAAGTAGAGGAAAGGAAGAGGTTGTTGTTCATAGCTACTTTATTAGGATACATTAGATGTTGAAATTCTTCATTGATTGATTTTGTTGAATGAGTTTATGGATTGAATAAAGAGTGAATATTCAATTTTACATGGAAGTTCATTAATAAATTTATTACTATTATTTTCATTAAAAATTTAGTTGTATGAATTTGAAGATACAATTAGTATTACAACTACTTGTTTACAAGAGAACGAGTGGATGTATGCATTGAAAAAAAATGATTTTATTAATCTATGGACATCAATTTGCATGCACTCACCAAATACTTTGTCCTAATAATATATATATATATATATATATATATATATATATATGTATATATATATATATATATATATATATATATATATATATATATATATATATATATATATATATATATATATATATATATATATATATATATATATAAATGAGGATTCTATCGATTTAAGCATTTAGAATTTTCTATGTGTGTTTTGTTAGAACCAGAACCAATGCATAATTTGCCTGTTGTAAAATGCATAGCAAAAAGCATGAAAGTATCTTTAATTGTTGTTTGTGCAACTTGAAATGGTACTATTGCATGTTGTGATAATCAAAAACTCATGTAGGAAGCTCCAATTGCGATGAAACTTTGTATGATGGTACCTGCTATAGTTTTTAACCTACACACCAATTTTTATGTTTTTTGGAGTTATGTTCAAAGGATTCGAATACTTCAGAGTTGTTGTTTCTTGGAACACCCTCTGAAATGTTGACAGGGGTGTCTTGTCAGAGACATATCTCTTTGTGGAAATATCCATTTGGAGAGTTTTTTATTGAGTTTTAAAGCTTACCTATTGCAATTTTGGCCCTCTAAATTCCATTACATTTGGAGTTATGAGTTAAGATCAAAGAGAAATTCTCTCTGGTCATTGTGCAGGAATTGTCTTTGGCAATTTGTTGCAGGTGTGCATAAACGTGGGTGGTTCTCTCACACCACTTGTTCAAATGATATGAAATTTGGATATATAAAGGAAGAAGAGAAGTAGAGGAGGAGGAGAAGGACTAAGAGGAACTTTTCATGGATTGCATGTGCTTAAAACCTGAAATAAGAAAGGAAAAGGATCTAAAATAAGACAAAAATAGATGTAATTAAAAAGAACCTAAGTAATAAGAAAACTAAAAAGAAAATAGATAAAATGAATTTATAAAGATATAAAAAGAAATAAATTAAGAGAAAATTTAAAAAGGAAAATAAAATCTATTCAAACTTAAAATAAAAATTATCAAAGTAAAGGGGTATTTTTTTCTTCTAAGTATGTTTTTTATAAACTTTAATTGTACTAAATGATTGTTTTTTGTTCCAATGTTTTTTTTCAAAGATTGAAGTAAAATCAAAGTGAAGTGAAAGGTATCTTTTCTACCTATAGTAGCCAAGAAGGAGTGAAGTCCACCTATTCTATCGGCTTGTAGCAGAGCTTGCATCATTCAAGATCCTTACCTACTTATACTTTTTTTTGTGTCTATTTTTTGTATTAACATAATCATCTTACGTGTTTAGCCCTCCCCCCCCCCCAATACTTTTTATTTGCTACAAACCCATGGATGGCCGCCATGTATCTTCTAGTGATGATTACAATATGATTCTTGATTTTTCTACTTTGTCTTTTGCATCCACTATAGTAGTTAGCAGTACAATGGATTTTATTAATTTTTTTCTCTTGCTTAAACTAGTTTCCACTCTGATCCCTTTGTCTACTTTCACCCCTGCTCATTCGACTATCCCTAGGAAGGCACCCAATATGCAAACTCCACTTGATGGATGGGTGACAAGGGCCTCATCCAACTTGCACTCATTCCTTCGCAACCCCTTTTTCTTTCACACAACTCATCTCTTGTTAGATAGTCATTCCATGGTAATGTTATCCAAAAGAGTATTTGACAATGGATAGGGAATACTAGTTTCTAAAAGTACATTGGTTGTGTATGCATAAAGCATGTAGTTCTAGTACATGTTATCCTATCCACCCATGATAGAATGGAGGATATCTCGACCATTGCTCTATGTCTCCATTTCAAACCTTCATGATCGCCTTCACAAATGAAGGATAAATGACCTCATTCAATGTTACCATTAAGTTTTGGGTTGTAGGTAGTAGTCAGAGACAATTGATTTCCATGTCTATTACTAAATTCCTTTACCTACATAGCATCCAATTCTCCCCGATCTACAACTACTTTCTCTACATAACTAAATCTTGAAATTTGTTCTTCCAAATAAATTTTCATACATTGTAAGTAGTTTTAAAATAGAGGGCTTCCATATGGTTGGTGAATTCTCTAGCCAAAACAATGTATCACATGTTATCAATGCCTTTGGGCATGGTTACAAGATCAACAAACCACTTATAATGAATATAAGGAGGGTAAATTGGATGTAAAGGGTCCCTATGCCTCATTGAGGAATGTACTTGATAAATGGCACAAGTGCTCACAAAGTCTCAAATATTCACGTATATCCTTGGCCACTAGTAGGCTTCCCTAATATTTTCATACATTTCTACAAATCTCTTGTGACCTACCTGCAAGATCTCATGCATATCTTTCATAAATTTCACTTGAAGAATTAAGTTGCCTAATACTCATGGTGGATTTTCCACCTTCCCTTTAGTGTATTCCCAAATAAATGCATCCTTCAGGAAGAAGGTGTAAGAAATTTTCTAGATGTTCTTGATGGAATAACTTAAGGAAGGACTCATAGTACTCAAATAATATCAAATTTCTTTCTAGTCTCCATCATATTCATCCTCTCAAAATTATTTGTAAACATATACTCCTGGATCATAATACATATTCTTTATATTTCTCTCTCTATTGCATGATCATCGAAATGATCATCAAACATTTTTCTCATGAGAGCATACCAGTAAGAGTATTTCATGTTCCAACCATATGTAAAATAGCTAAAATATGAGTTTATCATATGAAATCCACCGAAGCATTGCAATATCCATAGATGAGAACTTTGCTATCATACTAATCAATGGAAGAGAATTAATTTCCACAATCGTGTTAGCTCCAATCAAATATTCTTTATCAATATTTAATGTAGTCATAAGTCCCCATAACTCTCTTTTTATTTTTGAGTAATACGAGATTTTTTGGCAATTTTTGTAAGAATTTAAGGGGCCAAAAGGCACAATTTCTAAGGGAAAAAGTGAGAAGATTTGTAACATAGAGAGATTCTTTAAAAACTTCCCTATTATCCTATTTTCATCCCTAGAAGCATGATTTGACTTAACATTTCACTAAAATATCATTTTTTGAGCACTAAACCTCATTGGCAGATATACCTTTTTAAGTTGACCTTTTAGTGACACTCGGAAATCCAAGGGGCTTCCAAAAAAGTTATGCAAGTGCTAAGAGGCTACCGAGATCACATGAAGGGTTGAAACAACAAGGAGAAGTACAGAAAGCCACTAGACCAGTAAGCTAAGATCACTAGCAATAAAAGCATACAAAGTGCATACTTAGACTCTTCTAGTGAGTTGGACTTGGGGTTGGGAGAGTGGAAACTATGTGAATGATAGAAGCAGAGCACCGCGCCTCTAGTTTGTTTGAACCAACTCTCATGGTGCTTTTAGCTTCAAAGATGGACTCAATTGTTTGTAGGAAAAATCCAAGAAACTCAAGGAGTTGAGGTGATCTATAGAATAAGAATTAATTGTTGGAGTTAGACGTCTACAGAAGCACGAAAACAACACAAGGAAGAAGAAGAAGCTTGAAGTAGAACACACAATACTGAATGTATTGCCACTAGAATGTACAAAGATAAGTAACCTATTAGGGCTATAGGCATATATATAAGCCGGGGGAAAAAACCTCCTAAAGCAAAACATGCGCTTAACCACCTACCAATGCTTGACACCTAGGCAATGCATAAACCTACTCATTTGTGAGATAGAAAATAGAATATTTGGTCGACTAATGCATAAGTAAATCAAGTATCCAATAGCCTGCTGATAGAGAATAACATCAAATGCATCTCTAGCATCATGAAGACTCAATCATAAACCTGTCTCCATAGGAGTGGCAATAGGTTTACAACCTTCAAGGCCAAAATGCTCCAATAATGTGTCAATATATTTTGTTTGACACAAAGCTATGCTGCCATCAACTTGCATAAACTAAATGCCCAAATAATGATGCAAATGCCCCAAATGAGACATCTTAAATGAGGCATGCAAATCAGCCTTGAAATCAGCAATATGCTTCTCATGAAGACCAATGAGCAGCATGCCATCAACATACACAACAATGATCAGAAGCACATCATTACTATGCTTAACATATAAGGTGCTTTCAGCTGGCGTGTTCTCAAAACCATGTGCAATCAGATAGGCATGTATTTTTTCATACTAAGCATGTGGTGCTTGCTTTAAACCATATAATGCCT
Organism: Ceratopteris richardii; assembly: GCA_020310875.1. Lineage (NCBI taxonomy): Eukaryota > Viridiplantae > Streptophyta > Polypodiopsida > Polypodiales > Pteridaceae > Ceratopteris > Ceratopteris richardii. Next base: position 95,743,893 of record CM035413.1, on the reverse strand, counting down.
TCTTTAACTTGCACACCTTGTTTTTGTGCTCTTTTTACACAAAGCCATGGGGCTAAAAAACATACACTTCTTCATGCAAGTCACCATTCAGAAATGTTGTTTTAATGTCCAATTGATACATTCCAATCGTGATGAGCTGGAAGTGCATAGATGCTATGAATAGTGGTCATTCGGCATGTAGGTGCAAAGGTTTCATCAAAATCAATGCCTCTTTCCTGTGCATAACCCTCTGGAACAAGCCTAGCCTTATACTTGTCAACTGTTCCATGAGGTCTATGCCTCAGCTTGTATACCCACTTAGTGTCAATGGCCTTTTTGCCAGGAGGCAAGTCGCATAAAGACCAGGTACCATTTTTCATGATAGCATCATATTCAGACTGCATTGCAGCCATCCAATGTTTAGAATTTTGTGCTTCATCAAGTGAAACATGCTTAATCTCATCACAAAGACTAGAGGAAGCCATAGCATAGCAATCTGATGCAAAAGAGGCACTATGAGAGCCTAAACAAGTATGGTATGACATAGATGCATCTAATTTGCTATCATGAAAAGTTTGCACTAGCCATTTTGGCATAGTTTTTGCCTCCTCAATATCAACTCTCTCATCAACAAAGTGCATCATGCAAATCTACATAAGAAATGGAATGATCAGCATCATCACATGAAACATGTAAAGGCTAAGAAGTTGTCTCATTAGGACCAGCACTAGAGTGTCCACCTGTAAAAAGAGGCAGCAAAGTATCATACATGTCTTTGGAGCTAACAAATTTCTCCTTCGTACATGAAAGTAAAGGCTGAATAGCATCTTCGGCTAACCAAAATGCATTTTGTCTATGGATGATACAGACGACAACCTTTGCTTTCAGAACTGTACCCAACAAAAATACATTTTACTGCTTTATCATCCGATTTCCAGTGGTGTTATTTAGGCACTAATGCAAATGTGAGACAACCAAAAACATGTAGATGAGCAATAGATGGCTTGCAACCATGCCAAGATTCATATGGAGTGATAGACTATAGTGCTTTAGTGGGACACCTATTAAGTACATATGTTGCACACATTACAGCCTCAAGCCAGAAAGTGTGTGGTAAAGCCTGACTCTTGACCATACACCTCACCATCTCCATGAGTGACCTGTTCTTCCGTTCAGTATCTCCATTCTGTTGAGGTGTATATGGAACTGTACATTGATGTTTTATTCCACTTTTAGCCAGAAATGCATGAAATTTAGAAGAATTATATTCCCCCCCTCGATCAGAATAGAGGGTGCCCATTTTACATGTTGATAGATTTTTAGCCAAAACCAAAATAGAGGGTGCCCATTTTACATGTTGATAGATTTTTAGTGTTCATGTGCTTTTTAGCCAAAGCACATGAACACTTCCAACTTTGCTTTCAATGGATATACCCATGCATGCCTAGAAAAATCATCAATTAAAGTGATGAAGTAAAGATAATTTCCAAAAGAGGGTGTCTACATAGGACCACATACATCATTGTCAACAAGCTGCAATTTTGAGTAGCTCTAAGTGAACAATCTTCTGGAAAGGAGAAACGTGGCATTTAGCCCAAAATACAACCTTTGTAGACATGTTTTCCGGGTGCCTCAAGTTTGGGCAAAGAGGGCACCATTTTAGATTTCTGCAGGCATAGCAGACTAGCAAAATTCAGATAACCAAAGCATGCATGCCAAAGCTTTGCATCTGACATAGCCTGAGAATCATGTACTACACATGATGAATCATTCATATAATTTTCATAGTCTATGAGCTTATATAGCCCAAGACATAAAATGCCAGAAGCAATAATCATGTCGCCATTTGACAGACCATGAACTATACATCTGTCATCAATAAATTTCACAACCAAGCCAATCTTGGCTAATGCAAAAATTGATAACATATTTTTCTTGATCCCTGGCACAAATGAAGCATCCAACAAAGTGAGAGAACTACCATCAATAATAGTCAGAATGATCTTATCAACTCCCATGATAGGATAAGAGGAGTTGTTGGTGCATGTGATAGTATTCCATGTAGCGATAAACTCCAGTGAAGAGAAGAAACTGTGCTGCAAGGTAATATGTCTGGTTGCCCCACTATCAAAGTACCAAACATCTGAGTCTACTACAGACATACACTGTTCAGGAGAAGATGAGTCAAAATTGTAAATAGTAGTAAACACCGATTCTTCATCCTGCACAAGATTAGAAAACTCTGTTTTTGGTGTAGAGCCCTCTGCAATAACCATTCTAACCTCTTTTTTCTTTGCCTCTTTTGTAGCCAGTTTTGGATAGTTCTTTATGACATGATCATTTCCTTTACACTACTTAGAAAAGAATTTCTATTTTTCTTATTTTTTCTCATCTTTGTCTTCCTTCTTCAAATAAGCAGCATTTGCAGATTTTTGCTTACTAGTAGATGAGCTCCATTTACCTTTGCCCTTCTGACTAGCCAAGAAAGCTTGATCTCCAACACGAATAATGGACATGTTCTACGTAGACTGATCTTCTTGCAACAAAACCAAGACAAACTCCTCAAATGACAAGGCATTTGGATTGCCTTTCATCATCAAATGAAGAGTAGAAGAAAAACTGTGATATGAATCAGGAAGACCATTCAGAACGGTGTGCACAAGTGAGCTATCGAGTATAACTTCATCAGTAGAAATCAACTATTCCTTCAAGTCTTTAATCTTTGTTAGAAAACTGTCCATAGAATCACCTTCATTCATATGCTCACTCTCCAACTGTTTTCGGAGTTAAGCAACACGAGCCTCATTCCTAGCCTGATACAATGTGGTAAGTGTATCCCAAGCATCCTTAACTGATTTGCAAGAGCGAATGTGAGGAATAATGGCACATTTGATAGACAAGGCTATCAATGCATGTGCTTGAGCATCTCTTCCATCCCGATGAATTTGTTGTATAGTAGGTGCAATAGAAACCGTAGCACAAACAAGAATCTTAAGAATATCAACATCTTCAATGCCATCTACATCAGATTCAAGACCTGTATTTGCAGGTGCAATAGGACATTTTTCTACACCCTACACAATGTTCCACAATCCTTTAAGAAGCAATATATGTTGCATCATATAAGCCCACAATCCTTTAAGAAGCAATATATGTTGCATCATATAAGCCCACAATGGGTAATTGGTACTGCCCAACTTATTCTCAATAGCCAACATACGGAATACATCACTGCTTTTAGCCATGGCCACTAACTAAAATACCTTGATGCAGAAAAATGATTGTATATGGAAAAGTTGAACAAAACTACCCTTGCAATTTTTGCTAAACCTGTAGCTGACTTTGAGTTGCTTATACTGGCAAACAAAAACCTCTATATATCTTTGGCACAAAGAGATGAAATAGCCTACACAAGTGCTATGATAGTGTGTTTGGAGACTGAAACGAGCTGAAGTCATGATTTTGGACGAGAAAGCAAAGCAATTTTGATCTCCTAATCACCTTGATTATGCTCACCAAATTCCATGCGATTCTGAGAATATGACCGGAGGGGTGTGGATAACACCCTAGATGAAGCGTCAACCTACTATGATACCAATTGTTGGAGTTAGATGTCTGTGAAAGCACCTAAACAACACAAGGAAGAAGAAGAAGAAGCTTGGAACACAACACACAATACTCAATGTATTACCATTGGAATGTACAAAGATAAGTAACCCATTAGGGCTATAGGCATATATACAAGCTGGGGAAGAAAACCTCCTAAAGAGGAAAAAAAGTGCCCCGGTGGTCCTAGTGTGTTCACACACATCATTACCTAAATATATTAACATTAATGTCAAGGGAGGTATTTACGTAGATGGGGAGCCTTCACATGGTGAGTAATCACCTACAGAAAACCAATGACTTTGGGAAAATTGTGGAAGATGAGACATTGACTAATCCTTGGGGCAATGAAGAACCACTCACCATACTAGGGGAAAGTCATTATTAGTAAGAGTCTTGAGAGGAGACATCATTCCTCAAGATGCTGATCTAGTAGAGCTATACTTTGTTGAGGGTGCAAACAAGGTCTTGTGGGCTAACCCTCCTTTCATTGGGAGTGGCACGAACCCTACCACCATCTATAAGTTACAAGATCCATAGGAGGCTACAAGAACGACATATCTAAATAGATCAAAGAGGAAATACAAACAGATGGAAGATTCATACAAGGGTACGTACACTTATATGGATCGACCTATATTTCATCTAAAGTAACCAACTCTAGAATTTTGCATTGAGCTTGATAGTATTGGTGAGTAAGGAAACCTGAGTTAGGGGCAATATAGCATTCCACTTCAACCAGAGATGCCTTTCCCTCCACCCATCTCAACTTCTATTCCAAATCCAATATTTGGGGAATCTACCCCAATTAGACCACCACTTCTCAATAGAACTATAATGAGTGAGGGTGAAGTGGTGTATCCATTAGTTCATATAATCTCAAGTCCCATAGATGGAGGAAGGATGCATGAAAAATCATTATCATTGGTCAAGAGATCCATATGATCATGTGGCTAAATTCAAACAAGTAGTGAGGGAGGGTTGACCAATAGATGAATTTTGCATGCAATATGAAGCATTTGGTCTCAGCTTGGTTGGTATGGTTTTAGCTTGGTTTCATCCATTGAACAAAGCTAACTTTGCCCACATAGATCATTTCTCCAATGCATTTATTTGTGAATTTACAAAGGGAGGAGCCAGGCACGATAGTTCATCTTTAGTCCATAGTTTTAAATGGGCCAACCATGAAATTGTAAGGAAAATAGCCATGCATTTAAAAAAATATGTGGATAGATTCCTAGAGGTATAACAAACTTCTCATGCAAAACTAATCTCTCTTTTTTTTAGATGTAATGTTAAATGGAGGGCTAAGGAATTCTATATACGTTATGAGACTCGACAACATTCACACATGCTTATAAGAGTGTATAGACCTAGAGGAGAACTTTTCAAAGGACTTCAAGCTATCCCACACTTCACTTGAGTCATTTTTTTTCTCTAGTGTAGCATCTTTGCATACTTGATTTTGTTGAGATTTCCATGCTCCACCCATTTGTTCAAGTCTAGGTTCAATCTCATGCAAGTCCATTTATCCCACATGCTAGTAGATTTGCTCAAAATCCATATTAGGAGGGCCTCACTTTACTCCCAAAGGGTTATTCACTCAAGCTCTTAGTAGGAGTGCCCACACTCTGTTCATGGAGTTTCCATGCTCTTAGGACACTGAATGTAAGTCATTTTCTAACTAATTTATTTCATCATGTTTTTGTATCTTTCATTTCTTCCTCTATAGCTTGTTTATTGTGTGGTTGCTAGTAGATTATGAGTGGTTGATTTCATTTCAACATGGTATTAGAGCATAGGTAACTTTTTTATAGCATTTTCTTTAGAGTTTTTGTTCTCAATATCTTCACCTTTAGCATGTATAACATTTGATCCATCCCTCCGTCCCACTTCATATATTTTCAATAGAATTCCTTTGACCACTATTTTCATTCTACATTAAACATATTTTTTCTTCATTTTGGTACGCTGTCGGAAAGTTTTCAACCTTCCCGTTGATGACCAGGAAAAATAAAAAAATGATTACTGGTTAATTATAATCCCTTTATTACAATGTTTTGCTTGGAACTAATCTCTTGTTGAGTGTTTGCAGGTTCAAATGGATGAAGAAAACATAAGTTCATATTATGGTTTATCCTAAAACTGCTCGTATAATGCGTGTTTAGGTTATTGAAACATTGAATTATGGGTTTAAGACCCTAGCTTTTCATTCATTCAGGTGTATTTAAGTTAGGAGCATTAATTTTTGGTTAACGTTAGAGTTTAACTAGGTATTCAATTGATTTCCAAAGGGTTTCAATGGGTTTTTTATGGGTTTTAAGTAGGTTTTCAAGGGTTTTAGTATGTTTTAAGGGTTAATATAATAGGCATTTAATTAAATTAATCTATAAAATAAGTATTGATTTCTTAAAATAATAAAATATGATTTAATTAGTGACCTTAATAGTGTATGTGAATTTAAATACTAAGGTTCTAATTAATTAAAACCTTAGACTAAGTTTAATTTAAATGAATTATTTAATTAAGAAATTAAATTAAACAAATAATTAATATGGATAAATAGCTAGTGGTGTGTATGAATGCTAGATAAAAGAATGGTTTATAGAAGATGTGTAACTAAAGTGATTTAAGGAGTGGTTTGAATAGATGATGCAGATAAAGGAGGTTAAAGAGAAACTTTAAATAAATGGTATATATGAAAATGGTTAAAAGAATGGAGCAAGTGTGTTGTGGAATTAAAGTCAATTTAAAGTGTGGTGAAAGTAAGGAAATTAAAGTGTGGATGTTAGATAAAGAAAAAGAAGAAAAAATGGTAGGCATGACTATGTGTGTGTGTGTGTGTATATATATATATATATATATATATATATATATATATATATATATATATATATATGTGTGCCTTGCTCAAGAGTTCCTAATGTTTCTTTGCAGGTAATTTTTCCTCCTCCTTACTTCCTTCTGAATACTGTAGAGAGAGAGAGAGAGTAGAGAGAAGTTCGGCTGTGACCTTTTTCAGTCGAAAGTTTTTCTTACTTGTACTGCTGCCTCTCCATCAGATTTGATTTAAGTATCTCTGAGTTGTGCGGTAACAAGTTTGCAGATCAGCATCTATCCAGCAGGCTTGTAGTGAATGATTGATGAGCTATGCTTGGGAGATGGTTTTTTTTGTGTGCTTTGGGATTAGTGCTGGAGATAATGGTTCTCATTTGATTGATGAATGCTGAAGTGCAGTGAGGCTAATAGTCGAACATTGAAGATAGGAGGAGTTGAGCGTGAGGAGAGAGGTTTATGTTGATGATCAAAGTTGGGAAGAGGAAAAACAGAGGTAGAAAAAGAGTCATTATTTCTTGAGCTAACTAAGAAATTGTTCGAGCTTGATGAAGGAGGACAGAGAGGATAGGCAACTAGCGATGTAATGATCAAAGAGTTTTCATGGCCTAGAATACCCTGTTCAACATTGTTGTAGACGACTAGTTTTTCATTTTGTGCGACTATACGAAGATGAAGAAGAACATCACAGAAGTTATTTTGATGAAACGGTGATCATCAATGATATTGTGCGAAGCATGCCCGTTGGTTTCTCTAAGTTATAGGGATTTTGATGCACAATTGGGGATGCTCATTAGAACTAAAACGGGAAGTGGAGAAATTACGGAGAATGAACAGCTATTCAAGCTTCTCTAAGTTGATGACACAAAGGGAGAATCGGTTGCTCGTGGTTTATAGAACACAGAACGTTGGGTTAGAGAAGTTTTGGCTTCCAGAGATTTCTTTGACGAACGTTGGTGTTCTCTTTGCACACACTTCTGAAGATACTTTTCGTAAAAATTAATTTCTAAGTCGCGTAGTGTTTTTTTTTCCTATTTCATCTCTCTCTCTATGCTGCGCAAGTTGCCGTGGCCATCCGTTTTGCTTTCATTCGTAACTGTGCAGGCTTCTGTTCTACTTTAATATCGTTGTTTTCACCTCGACTTTCCTTGAAAGAATTTTTTAGCTTGAAATTTATTTAGAATTCAAGATCTTACAAACTTGGATAGCAAGAGAAGGAGAGTATTGTAGCATGAAAAGAAACAAGTTGGTGCTAGAATAGCTTCCAGGTTAAGCTTTCTATTCTTTTCATCGAAGGATTCTACATTGATCGCGAGCCATTTGAGACATCAGAGGACAGTGATCACAAGCGTTAAACGAGCAATATCAGCCAAAGAATTGCATCGACTTATTTGTTTCAGCTTTTTCTCTTGCACTGGCTTGATATTCACATATGCACCTCATGCATTTTATCACGTTTAAGATGACATATATATATATATATATATATATATATATATATATATATATATATATATATATATATATATATATATATATATATATATATATATATATATGAATATTTTGGGATGCCATGGTCATACGTCTATTCTTCTGAAGTTTTGAAGATTTGCTGATGCATACTGGTAACGGTTAATCTGAACAGATGGAGGCTAGAAGATTGATGTTTTCGGAGTGTCTTTAAGAACTAGGCTTCGAGAATATTCACCTGCCTGAGACCATTATCTTATCGGCCAAACGTTTGGTGAGGGTAGCTTTGCCAAAGTTAAGTATATACGCAATTTGGATACTAAGAAGCACTGTGCTATGTAGATCCTTGACAAGGCCAAAATCTACAAGGATGTCATGGTTAAGCAAATTTAAAGGGATATTTCAATTATGAAGTGACTGAGTCATCCAAATGTGGTGCAGATCGGTTTGGAAATCTTCCGAGCATAATAGATAAACAAAGAGAGAGAAAGAAAGAGAGAAACAAAGTTAGAATGATAGAGAGAGAAAATATGTATTTTATATATTAATTATCTATTTCTTTTGTAATTATTAGGTTAATGAAATATTAAAACTAATTAATGGTATTAAGTGATTAGTTCATTATTTTGTAAGTATTATTTATTATTAAATATTTAGTAATTAGTTTATGCATGAATGTGTGTATGTAAACCCATATTAGAGCATATTTATGTGATGCATGAGCATATTTGTGCTTTAAAAAATATATATAAAATGTATGAGCATATATTAGATGAATATACAAATGAGTATATTAATGCATGTGTTAGTATGTGTGTGTATTAGTATAAATTAGCATGATTGAAAGCATGCATGTTAAGTGCATATAGGAATGAATGAGCATGTGTATTAAAGTATGTATGAGATTAATGATTTTTTATTGAGATATACTAATTTCTAATGTTTCTTTGCAGACGTTAAAAGCAAAAGTATCGAAAAACATCGTGAGAAAAGAGAAGAATCCAACAAACTAAAGATCCATTAATTGATATAAACTCATCGAACTTATCTTGATTAAGCTTTTGTATAGGATTCACTAGTTTTTAGCAATCTTTTAGAGAAATTACATCATTGATCTATAGCAATTGTAAACATTTATTATTGGTAGTAGCATTAATTAAAAATCATATTTCATTGATTTCTAGATGTCTTCTGAGCTATCCAATGTGTCTAAAAAAAGTAGTTTTGAAAAAATTGAAACTCGAACTAAGTCTAGAGAAATAGTAAGAGAAGAAGTTATTAAAGATCATATTACTTCAGAATCCTTAGGGCCTCTTACGAACATGGTTTAAATAGATTTTTAACTCTATTTTCCTTTGTAGCGCCTGAACGACAGGATAGTGAAAACTTATTTCCACCATCTCCAAATAGACATACTCATCCAAAGCCAAGTGAAGCCGAAGTAGAAATAATTAAAGCCTTTAGATAACCGAAGAATCATTAACTTTACCATCCTATCAAGAAGCTATTGCTAGATTTAGAGCAGCGTGTCCGTATGGACCTTAGGGGCATAAAATAGTAAAATATTTCTTATAAGTTGACTTTCGTGTCCATTTAAATAGGAAAAATTTTGTAGATTTTTCAGTAAATTAAAAACTTTAGTTACCTTAGATTAATGAAAAATATACCTAAAACACCTAAGATTGTCTCAAACACCATGTGTGTGCCGAGGGATTTAGCGACTGACTGATCCACTAGCTGTGTGTCCGCAACTTCACGACATTTTTGGTGAACCCGACGTGAAGGTTCGGCATGACACCTTAGGTATAAAGGTATATTTTAATTTCTGTTTTGCATATGCACATAGGAAATTTGGCGATTGAAGGAGAAGTGTCGACATCGTTGGTAGCTGCAGCTGACTCTTAAACTTTGTATCTCTTGGCTGTTGAGGGCTGGTCTTTGAGACCTGAGCACCTCCATGGAGTGTTACAAGTAGAAGGATCCTCGTCATGTCACCTTTATCCATCAACTTTTGTGAAAGCAATGATCGCATAATTAGAATTGATGTATTAGATTAATTTGATCAATCTTAATGTAAAGACTTTGCACTGAGCACATTCACAAAGAGCCTCTTCATCGAGGTTGATCAGGTATCGTTTCTATATTTATGCTTGCAAAGAAGTAGAAATAATTGCTATATTTTGATTGCAAAATAGTATAAAAGTTTTCTTTATTTCGATTTACAAAGTAGTAGGAAAGGTTTCTTTATTGCAAAATCGTAGGAAAATTTTCTTTTTGTTTGCAAAGCAGTAGGAAACTTTTCTTTATTTGCAAAGTAGTAGGAATATTTTCTTTATTTTTATTTGCAAAGTAGAAGGAAAAATTTCTATATTTCTGTTTGCAAAGCAATAGGATTTTTTTTTTAATTTCTAGTTGCAAAGTATTTTTTGCCACGGCATCACATCAGGATCAAGAAATAGACGTACTATTACGAGAAATACATACTTATATTTCATATCTTTCAGTAAATTAGACTTATCTAATATGGTTGAACACTTTGAAGAGCAACGTATTTGGAAGATAATAGATGCAATTAAAATGGATAGGGGGAATTTAATGGGACAAATGCAACAACTTATCTAAAATATTATGAACAATTGATAGAACAAGATGGGTTACCTGAAGATAATAAAAAAAACACATTTATACGAATTGCTCATGGTTTTACTAGAGAGAGAATCCAATTGAGAGTAGTTCAACCAAACATGACTTGGGCGGATTTTAAGACTCGGCTTCTTACTGAATTTTCGCATGAAGATTATAGTAAGAATAATCGAACCACATTCATGCGATGGGTAGGAACAACGAAATTAGATCAACATATAACTCAGGGTTTAACTGAGTTTGATATAAAATTTAACCAAATGCCTCAAGCAGACCGAACAGCTCTTGAACCGGATAAATTATGAAGTTTCCTAAACATGTTAGACCCTTCTCTTAGACGTGAGCTAGAACCAATGCTTGAGGATGGAGAGACTGCTAGTGGGCTTACTGGAAATTGGGATAACGTTCGAGCAGTTGTCCATAGGTTAGCCCAAAGACAGGAGCGAAATCAGATGCATACACCAAGAGTAAATGAAAGAGATGCTCTAGGAAAGATAGTTAATGACCCCACTTCTCATAACCCTAGTAAAGATGACTCAGAAATTACAATGTTAAAAACATTAGTAGAATCACTTGCCAAACATATGGAGACTCTAGCAACTGATATAGCTACTATAAAGAGTATGCAAGAGGTTAGATTGAGAGATCAGGAGAAACCAAAAGAATTAGAGCAAAATCCTAGGAATCAGATGCCAGCTAGAAGACCATCTAATCAAGCACGCAGATGTCTTTGGTGTGATGATTTAGAACATCCACACTGGACATGCAACTTATTCAAAGAGGCCAAGGATAGGAATTGGGTCACGGAAGTTGATCGAAAGATCTGTGACTATGTAACAAAAAGGCCTTTGACATCAAACTATGGCAAAGGGGGGTATGAAAACCTTCTTTGAAGCCTCCACAAGCCAGAATACTTATGCTTGTAGCCTTGATAGTGATGACTCTAATTGTGACTTTTGGAATCAAGTTTATGATACTGCTAGTAGGGGAAAGTTATCAGTTGAGAACTTATATGCTACGAGCTCAGATATTAGATCAAAGACATGTTGGAATGAGCCAATAGATATGTTCTCAGTTTATGCTGATGAAATTAATGTAGATGAGAAAAGGAAATGAGATGAAGAGGGACAGTCTAAACAAACAACTAGGGCTAGAAAAGAGGGTGAAACTATTGAGACAATTAATGAACCACCTAGGACGGAGCCTAGTCAGGAGACAAACAACAGGAACAAGAAAATAAACCTCAAAATAAGGGGAAAGTAAAGAAAGTAGTAGAAAATTTAGAGAAGAAAACAGTAAATGAAGATAGAAGTCAGGATGAAACACAACCCATACGTGAAGAAGGTAGTAAGGAAGAAAAATGGGAAAAGAAACCTCCAACTTTTCGATTGATTTCACAAATCGAGAAACAAATAGACATTCGGAAGGTTATGGATGAAAAAAATATGAAAGCAGAGGTAACCATGACATTGGAAGAATGGTTAGCATTTTCACAAACTGATGTGAAAGAAGATTTCATGAGTATCATCAAAAGACTAAGAGAACCTATAGAGTATAGATCGGAAGATATAGAAATGGAGGAAAGGAAAGAACAGGATGAACCAAAAGTGAGTGTTGTACAAATTAATGAATCTGAGTATTGAGAATCTTCTGAATGTAGAAATTATTTGGGCCCCGTAATTGGACATTTGCAGAAAGGAAATGATGAACCAAATAGTCATTATACTTAGAAACATTGGGCTAGGGGTACCACTAAAACTATGGTTAAGATAGGTAATAATAATAAACCGCAAGTAGCATTAATAGATTCGGGATCAAAAATCAATGTAGTCTCAAGGGAGATTTATAACGAAGGTAAATCGCCTATTGATAGGGACCATGGATGGAAAATGACGGCAGCCAACAACGCTTCTGGCTATTTACTAGGAGCTTGTGCAAATGTTCTGATCACTATAGGTGATGTTAAAGAGGAACATAATTTCTTCGTTCATGATGACTGCTCATATCCAATTATTTTGGGACATTCATTCATTTGTGAACAAAGAATGGAGACAAAAGTATTGGACGATGGAAGTGCTTTTGCAAGAATTTGTTCTCGTGTTGGCCTTAAATCTGTCCAATTTATGACACTTTGTATAAACCATCCTCAAGATCGTAGGTCTCTAAGAAAAAATCCTTTAAGACACTTAGATCAGGATTTCAAATAAATGCCACTGTTGAGCGAGATGACAGTGGACTTTGGTTCAAAATCTCGCAAAATCTTGTACATAATTTAGATAAGATGACTGTTTATTTTCCGTCTGCTACTTTAAATATTTCTCATTTTAAAAAAATTCCAAAAAAACTTATAAAAAAATACGAAAAACATTTGAAAAACAAAGGAGATCTACTAATGGATGAGAATATTGAATATGTTATCGAAACTACACATTGCTTTTCAACAATAGAAGAATTAGAACTTTGTTATCAAAATAAGTCTAATTCTCATCTCTTCACTTGATGTGTATGCATTAATTCAGGAATATGACTCTAAAATTGATCATGAGTATGATGCCTTAGTGGAGACCAAATATAAAACTATTAGTAAGAAGGTTAAACCCGTAGCTCAACCACTACCAAAATTTATTAATGATATTATAAAGAATGTAAGTCATGAGCCAATCCTCAGAAATCCGACAAATATTGGCCATGTATTTACTAAAGAATCCTTAAATCAAATTAAATTAGATGCTAGTGGTTTCCTTCTTCTAGTAGAAAAAGAGTATTTTTTGAAGATTATTGAGCAACATGGAAGAGCATTTTCTCTAGAGCCTTCAGAGATAGGATGTGCAGATCCTAGGATAGTTTCACCGATGATTATTTTTACTATTCCTCATATTCCTTGGAATTTGCACCCTATTCCTGTACCTAAAGCTCATCTTCCAGAGCTGATTAGATTACTTAAAGAAAAAATTCACATGCATATTTTAGAATCCTCTTCAGCTCCCTATTCAAACCATTGGTTTACTGTGCTCAAAAGGAGTGGAAAACTTCAGTTTATCCAAGATCTTCAGCCAGTTAATAAAGTGATCATTAGAAATGTGGGTACAGGTCCAATTGTGGATGAATTTGCAGAAGCATTTTCAGGCAATTCTATATATTCAATGGATGATCTCTACTCTAGATATGATGAATTTCAATTGGCACTAGAGAGTAGAGACATTACTACTATGAAAACACCTTTGGGATTAGTTAGGATGTGTACGTTACCTCAAGGTGCGACCAATTCAGTAGCACACATGATGAGTGCAATGAATTTGGTTTTGCACGATTTCATTCCTCACATTACTATGCCCTTTATAGATAACATTCCCATTAAGGGTTGCTTGGAAGAAGAGAAAGATAGCACTCTGGTTGAAGATGGTTGTCGAAGATTTGTTAAGGCTCATATCCTTGATTGCCAAAAAATCTTTCAACGATTTATTCAAGTTGGCTTAACATTATCCATAGAAAAATCTACTTTTGGTGTTAATGAGGTCCTAATTGTAGGTCATCTTTGTGGCTATTATGGACGGAAGCCATACCCTCAGAAAATTGATGCCAGTAGTAAGATTTTGGAGATATGTCAAAATGTGAGTGAAGTTCGTCAATTCTTAGGAGGTTGCATTTTCTATGTCATATGGATACCACATTTTGCACATGTACCTGACTGTCTTTATGATTTATTAAGGAAGAAAAGAAAATTTTTATGGACAAAAAAACATACTCGAGCAATGCGTAGATTAAAGAAGTTATTGCAAGAAGCTCCAATCCTTAAGAGAGTAGATTATATGAACAATAAGCCTATTATTTTGACTGTTGACACTAGCCCTATTGGAATAGGCTGTGTCATAAGTCAGGACGATGAAGAGCGTAGAAGATATGCTATTAGATTTGCAGCTAAAATATTGCATAACACTCAAAGACATTATCCACAAATTAAAAGAGAACTTTGGGGATTAGTCACAGCTCTAAAGTCTGATAAAGAATATTTCATAGGAGCAAATGTGATTGTGGAGACAGATTGTTTATTGCTAATTGGAATGATCACAAACTCTTCTTCACTGGATATTGCAATGCTTTGCTGGATTTCTTATATTAAATTTATAAATCCAGTTTTAATCCATATTTCAGGCAAATCTAACTCTGTTGTTGACATGCTTTCAAGAGCTAGGTACTATGAGAATGATGAAGCCAAAGTAGATACTAATACGATTAATTATGATTCCCAAGTATATGTATATGAAAAATTTAATACGGATGATTATGAAGGAGAGTGGCTAGATATTGGGAGGTATCTTAGTACTTTGGTTAGATTACCTTCATGACCTTCAAATAGATTTAGAAATATTAGAAAAAGAGCATTTAACTTTTTCTTAAAAGATGGTTAATTTGGAGACATGCAAGGGGGAAGATCAAAATGCCACAAAGAGTACTAGGTACTAAGAATCTTCAGATGCAAGTCATGAAGAGCATGCATGATACTTTATGGGCAGGGCATAAAGGATTTGTAGCCACTTATGAAAAAATTAGAGAGTGTTATTGGTGTCCGGGTATTTATGTTAATGTAAAGAATTATGTGGATTCTTGCGATGTATGTCAAGTTTATTCATCAGTTAAGCATAGGGATCCACTGCACCCTACATATCCACCATGTATACATTATAAGTGGGTAGTTGACTTAGTGACCATGCCCAAAGGTATCGATAGGATGAGATACATAGTTCTTGCTCGAGAAGATCTTACTAACCATGTTGAAGGCCGAGCTCTAAGATCAAAAACCACTTTCAATGTATGTAAATTTCTTCTTGAAGATGTGATTTCAAGATTTGGGTATATTGAAAAGATAGTAGCTGATAGAGGCAAATTAGATGCACAAGAGGCTAGAGAATTCTTTGCTAGGCATGGGATTCGTTTAGCTCTTACGACTGCATATAACCCTGAGGCTAATGGAAAGATTGAAAGAGGGCATTCTCCTATCATTAAGGCGATTTCTAAAGCTTGCAAAGGAGAACTTAAGAATTGGCTGAAATTTTTGCCATTTGCTTTGTGGGCTAACAGAATGAGACCTGTACTAGAACGACAGGGTTTATGCCGACATAACTAATGTACTGCCAAAAACCAATTTTTCCAGTGCATACCCAAATCCTTACTTGGACTACGCTTCCTTGGGAAGATAATCTATCTATTGAAGATTTATTAGCTCTAAGAATTCAGCAGCTTGAGTAAGGGAATGAAAGATTAGAAGAAGTTGTAGCTAAATTGAAAAAATCTCGACTTAAAAATAAAAAATATTTTGATAAATCACATAGGTTAAGGCCAAAGCCAATAGAAATTAATGATTGGGTATTGATATATGACAACATATTCGATTCACAGTATGATGCTCGTAGAAAATTAAAAAAGCGTTGGTTTGGACCTTATGTGGTGGTCAAAATTTATGAAAATGGAACGTATGCCTTACGAGAGTTAGATGGAACTCCACTTAAAAATTTAATTGCAGGTAAAGAGTTAAATTATTCAAACAAAGAAATGAAGAAATTTATGACTTATCATATGATGAAGAAAATGATGAACGAATTTCTAATAAAAATAATGTTTAAATTTTCTTTAAGAAAAAAATGTTTTTTCTTTTATATGTATGAAAATAAGTAAAAATTTATCTATGAAAACTAATTTTTAAAGATGAGGCGCAGAAGATTGAAGATAGTACATGAAGCTTAAAATCCAAGCAATATTTGAATGACATGCGACGTTGAAGATGAATAAAAGAAATCAGGTGAAACAGTTCTGATTTATGATTTATTTCTTAATTGTTTATAAATTTTCTTGCATTCATGATTAGATTAGTACATTCTTCTGATATGTAAGAGGAACTATTAAAATTATAAAGCATAGAGTTGTAAACTGAAGTAGGAATGTGTATGAGATGAAGATAGGAATTAGAGACTCTATGGTTATAAGGTTACAAATGGGAAAACTTGACTTTTGATTCCTAGTAGAGGTAAGCTTGTTTTATATAGGTAGGCTTTCTTAAATTCCAAACCATTTAGTTTATGAGATCCTAGTTCCCACTATTGCATTCCTCTAGAACCTCTACTCTGAATAGGGGTTAAGCCTTTCCCCTCTAACAAAAAAGTTGTGAAGAAAGAAAAGATGTATAAAACAGTACATTAAGGGTTTCTGCATTATGAGAAGAAAAAAAAAACTAGAACAAAAATAAAAATTAGTTGTGATCTTGAAATCACTTCTGGTTTGTATGCGGACAATATGAGGCGGATTTATGCTATAGAGGAATTAGTTAGATGCATCTTATGACAAGTGGCTAGGAAGGAGGGATAAAACACTTATATAAAATATTTATTACTTTTGAACAGGGTTAATAGAAGAGCAAGTACCAGGACTATCTGCATGACTTCTATAGAAATTTCTAAAACTTGTTTTCAACTTCATGCATTGAACAAAAAAATTTATAATTCCAGCTTACGTAATTTTAAAAGTTTTCTTTACTATCAGAAGTTGTATTAATGAGATCGAGCATATTTCAAATACTGTTTCAAAATAATTTTAGAAATATTTTTCAAAAAGAATTTGATATTGCCTGCTATGATCTGCATGTTTGGCCCATCGAGGACGATGTGTAGGTTTGGTGGGGGCGAATATCGGAAAGTTTTCAACCTTCCCGTTGATGACCAGGAAAAATAAAAAAATGATTATTGGTTAATTATAATAATGTTTTGCTTGGAACTAATCTCTTGTTAAGTGTTTGCAGGTTCAAATGGGTGAAGAAAACATAAGTTCATATTATGGTTTATCTTAAAACTGCTCGTATAATGTGTGTTTAGGTTATTGAAACATTGAATTATGGGTTTAAGACCCTAGCTTTTCATTCATTCAGGTGTATTTAAGTTAGGATCATTAATTTTTGGTTAATGTTAGGGTTTAACTAGGTATTCAATTGATTTCCAAAGGGTTTCAATGGATTTTTGATGGGTTTTAAGAAGGTTTTCAAGGGTTTTAGTATGTTTTAAGGGTTAATATAACATGCATTTAATTAAATTAATCTATAAAATAAGTATTGATTTCTTAAAATAATAAAATTTGATTTAATTAGTTACCTTACTAGTGTATGTGAATTTAAATACTAAGGTTCTAATTAATTAAAACCTTAAACTAAGTTTAATTTAAATGAATTATTTAGTTAGGAAATTAAATTAAACACATAATTAATATGGATAAATAGCTAGTGGTGTGTATGAATGCTAGATAAAAGAATGGTTTATATAAGATGTGTAACTAAAGTGATTTAAGGAGTGGTTTGAATAGAATATGATGCAGTTAAAGGAGGTTAAAGAGAAACTTTAAATAAATGGTATATATGAAAATGGTTAAAAGAATGGAGCAAATGTGTTGTGGAATTAAAGTCAATTTAAAGTGTGGTGAAAGTAAGGAAATTAAAGTGTGGATGTTAGATAAAGCAAAAAAAGAAAGAATGGTAGGCATGACTCTATGTGTGTGTGTGTATATATATATATATATATATATATATATATATATATATATATATATATATATATATATATATATATATATATATATATATATATATATATATGTGTGTGTGTGTGTGTGTGTGTGTGTGTGTGCCTTGCTCAAGAGTTCCTAATGTTTCTTTGCAGGTAATTTTTCCTCCTCCTTACTTCCTTCTGAATACTATAGAGAGAGAGAGAGCAGAGAGAAGTTCGGCTGTGACCTTTTTCAGTCGAAAGTTTTTCTTACTTGTACTGTCGCCTCTTCGTCATATTTGATTTAAGTATCTCTGAGTTGTGCGGTAAAAAGGTTGCAGATGAGCATCTATCCAGCAGGCCTGTAGTGAATGATTGACGAGCTATGCTTGGGAGATGGTTTTTTTCGTGTGCTTTGGGATTAGTGCTGGAGACAATTATTCGTATGGTTCTCATTTGATGGATGAACGCTGAAGCGCAGCGAGGCTAATAGTCGAACACTGAAGATAGGAGGAGTTGAGCGTGAGGAGAGAGGTTTTTGCTGACGATCAGAGTTGGGGAGAGGAAAAACAGAGGCAGAAAAAGAGTCATTATTTCTTGAGCTAACTAAGAAATTGTTCGAGCTTGATGAAGGAGGACAGAGAGGATAGGCAACTAGCACTCTAATGATCAAAGAGTTTTCATGGCCTAGAATACCCTATTCAACATTATTGTAGACGACTAGTTTTTCGTTTTCTGCGACTATACGAAGATGAAGAAGAACATCACAGAAGTTATTTTGATGAAATGGTGATCATCAATGATATTGTGCGAAGCATGCCCGTTGGTTTCTCTAAGTTATAGGGATTTTGATGCGCAATTGGGGATGCTGATTAGAACTAAAACAGAGAGTGGAGAAATTATGGAGAATGAACAACTATTCAAGCTTCTCTGAGTTGATGACATAGAGGGAGAATCGGTTGCTCGTGGTTTATAGAACACAGAACGTTGGATTAGAGGAGTTTTTGCTTCCGAAGATTTCTTTGACGAACGCTGGTGTCCTCTTTGCACACACTTCTAAAGATACTTTTCATAAAAATTAATTTTCTAAGTCGCACAGTGTTTTTTGACCTATTTCATCTCTCTCTCTCTTTGTGCTGCCCAAGTTGTCGTGGCCATCCATTTTGCTTTCATTCGTAACTGTGTAGGCTTCTGTTCTACTTTATTATCATTGTTTTCACCTCGACTTTCCTTGAAAGAATTTTTTAGCTTGAAATTTATTTAGAAGTCAGGATCTTACAAACTTGGATAGCAAGAGAAGGAGAGTACTATAGTGTGAAAAGAAACAAGTTGGTGCTAGAACAGCTTCCGGGTTAAGCTTTCTATTCTTTTCATCGAAGGATTCTACATTGATCGCGAGCCATTTGAGACATCAGAGGACACTGATCACAAGCCTTAAACGAGCAATATCAGCCAAAGAATTGCATTGACTTATTTGCTTCAGCTTTTTCTCTTGCACTGGCTTGATATTCACATACGCACCTCATGCATTTTATCACGTTTGATGACATATATATAAATAAATAAATAAATAAATAAATAAATATATATATATATATATATATATATATATATATATATATATATATATATATATATATATATATATATATATATATATATATATATATATATATATCCGAATCTTTCGGGATGCCATGGTGATACCTCTATACTTATGAAGTTTTGAAGATTTCTTGATGCATACTGGTAACGGTTAATCTGAACGGATGGAGGTTAGAAGATTGATGTTTTTGGAGTGTCTTTAAGAACTAGGCTTTGAGAATATTCATCCACCTTACCTGAGACTATTATCTTATCGGCCAAACGTTTGGTGAGGGTAGCTTTGCCAAAGTTAAGTATATACGCAATTTGGATACTAAGAAGCACTGTGCTATGTAGATCCTTGACAAGGCCAAAATCTACAAGGATGTAATGGTTAAGCAAATTTAAAGGGATATTCAGTTATGAAGCGAGTGAGTCATCCAAATGTGGTGCAGATCGGTTTGGAGATCTTTCGAGCATAATATATAAACAAAGAGAGAGAAAGAAAGAGAGAAACAAAGTTAGAATGACAGAGAGAGAAAATGTGTATTTTATATATTTTAATTATATATTTCTTCTGTAATTATTAGGTTAATGAAATATTAAAACTAAATAATGGTATTAAGTGATTAGTTCATTATTTCGTAAGTATTATTTATTATTAATTATTTAGTAATTAGTTTATGCATGAATGTGTGTATGTAAACCCATATTAGAGCATATTTATGTGATGCATGAGCATATTTGTGCTTTCATTTAAAAAAATATATAAAATGTATGAGCATATATTAGATGAATATACAAATGAGTATATTAATGCATGTGTTAGTATGTGTGTGTATTAGTATAAATTAGCATGATTGAAAGCATGCATGTTAAGTGCATATAGGAATGAATGAGCATGCGTATTAAAGTATGTATGAGATTAATGATTTTTTATTGGGATATACTAATTTCTAATGTTTCTTTGCAAACGTTAAAAGCAAAAGTATCGAAGAACATCGTGACAAAAGAGAAGAATCCAACAGACTAAAGATCCATTAATTAATATAAACTCATCGAACTTATCTTGATTAAGCTTTTGTATAGGATTCACTAGTTTTTAGCAATCTTTTAGAGAAATTACATCATTGATCTATAGCATTGTAAACATTTATTATTGCTAGTAGCATTAATTAAAAATCATATTTCATTGATTTCTTTGATGTCTTCTGAGCTATCCAATGTGTCTAAAAAAAGTAGTCTTGAAAACATTGAAACTAGAACTGAGTCTAGAGAAATAGTAACAGAAGAAGTTATTAAAGACCATATTACTTCAGAATCTTTAGGGCCTCTTACAAACATGGTTTAAATAGATTTTTAACTCTATTTTCCTTTGTAGCTCCTGAACCACAGGATAGTGAAAACTTATTTCCACCATCTCCAAATAGACGTACTCATCCAAAGCCAAGTGAAGCCGAAGTAGAGGAAATAATTAAAGATCAGATAACCGAAGAATCATTAACTTTACCATCCTATCAAGAAGCTGTTGGAGCAAGTCTATGACAAGCCTAAGTATTGGCTTGAGTCTCACAAATTCTTAGAAGAAGCTTCAAAATGAAGACTATTTAAAGTTCACTTGTGAACTACCTCTTGTAATTTTTTTCAAGAGTTTACTTAATGTAAAAGTAAGAGAATCTTAAGTGGTTGAGTCCACATGATCAAAAAGGGAAAGAGGAGCCACGAATTCATGATTTGTGGTAGGTAGAGAATCAAATCAATCATTGATTGATTGGAGAGTGATTGAGGGAAGTTAGCCTCCCAAACTCAACTATAAATAGATGGCAGTTTTAGTCGTGGTTAGAGAGACCTATATGAAGACCTCCAAGAGCTGAGCTTTATGCCATATCAAGGTGTGATTACAAGGCACACATATGTATCAGTAAGTCATTGTATTCTACAAGCAATATACTTTCATTTTCATGAGTATTTGAGTTCATATGTCCATGTTCTTGTGAAGTGTACTACTCACTGCCATTAATCTCAGTTTTCTCAATCAGATTGCAGAGATTGTTTCTCTGAGCTTGGTGCATCATTTTCAGTGATTTAACTTGGTAAAGTTATCTCTATAAGTCTACTATATGCTCATAAATTTTCATGTCATTTGAATGTTGCAATCTTCAGTTATGTTCAATTGAAGTCAACAATGTCTGTTCATCTTCACTTCTCTGTGAGGTACCCAACTTTTTTCACTCATCTTGTCAGAGCCATTTCTCAGTGACTACTTATCCACATTCAATGGTTTAAAGCCTGGTGGATTTATCTTACTGTCTAGTATAACCATACAAATTTTCATAATCATTGGATTCCTAAATTTTGAGTTATGTTTATGTTTCTGCTCACTGGTCTCAAACTATAGCAGCCCGTGAAAATTGGGATGATGTCATCATTTGTTAAAACTCATTCTCAGTGTGTGGTTCATTATTTTTTATGAGATTAATCTTGAAAGTTAGCTCTTTAAGCTACCTAGATTCCCCAAGAGAAATTAAGCTAATTGCTGTTGTGCTCAGAGAATTATGTAAACCACTGGACAGGTGTATGAACCAAGAATAGCAAGTTTTCACCTCTGAGCTAACTCCAACTTATCTGTTTTGATCTATCTTTTTGAGAGTGATCTTCCAAGGTACATAGGGTGTCTAATACATCCATTGGCAAGCTAAAAGGGCCCACCATATACTCTTGGAGTTCATTTGGCTGGTGTAGATCAAGGATTTTGCAACACCTCTTCATCGTCAAGCACATACCTGTCCATCTCTTCACAGAAGCTATTGCTAGATTTAGAGCAGTGTGTCCGTATGGACCTTAGGGGCATAAAATAGTAAAGTATTTCTTATAAGTTGACTTTTGTGTCCATTTAAATAGGAAAAATTTTGTAGATTTTTCAGTAAATTAAAAAATTTAGTTACCTTAGATTAATGAAAAATATACCTAAAACACCTAAGATTGTCTCAAACACCTTGCGTGTGCCAAGGGATTTAGCGGCTGACTGATCCACCAGCTGTGTGTCTGCAACTTCACGACAATGCTTCTTCAAGCTTAAACTGTTTTAAAGCTTGAACATCTCTCTTCTTTCTTATGTAACCAAGTGGTTAGTGCTTTATGTTTTTCTTTTCATTATCATTTTTGATATGCAAGTGCTTATAAAGCATTCATGGCATAAGAATTACGATTTTTTTTAGAACTTGAGCACCTCAAAAACAATACATGCTTTTGAGCACTACACTCCTTTGAAGAGTTCAGTGCGTCTTAGCACTCACTACAACGTATGAGGGACATATTGATGCTCTCTGCAAGAGAATTACTATAACAACCACCACATGCTAGAGAGATGACTCTCCTCCCAGCCAAATGCCTCTATATATAGCTCTCTCTAGGGGACTGTTTTCTTAGGCAGGTGAATACTAACCAGCCATGTGTCGGCCATGTAACTGCATGTGCACCAAGTGTCCCAGTCAACTTGAGTTAACTCAAGTGGATGCTTCTAGAAGGCTCTAGATCTCTTTGGGCAAAATACTCTCCCCATGTCCCGCATGGGAAATGAACCCAAGACCTCCTCCTTCACATCCTTGAGTCTTAACCACTAAGCTAAGTGGATCACTTGTTCACAAGAGCACAAGACCTCCCAGTAAGTCTAAACTTGAGATCTTTGGTCATACACACGGATGACCAAATGGTGTCCAATTTCAGATGTGTCTGAACTGGCTAGACCCTTGGATCATAGACTTACTTTATTACATTCCTCCCCCCTCCCCCCCCCCTTTGGAAAATATTTTTTTCCTCAAAAATAGAGCTATATACATACTGTAGGCAACCCCCGAGCCTCATGTTCGAAAACTGGAAGAACATGGTCATGTTCTAAAATTGGAAGAACATGGTCATATTCTAAAACTGGAAGAACATGTCCCATATCTGTGGTGGCAAATGATTCAAAACACTGTCTCATTTTGCACTTTGATGAACTAGACAAAGTACAAACTAGTGAAAGAATAATAAGGGTGGATCTAAACACATACCTGGCCAATTCAGAGTTTCTAGATCTGCGATCTAGGCACAAACATGTGAACTAAGTGGATTCAAATTACTAGTCCATTTCTAGGCATAACTAGTGCATGGACTTGGTATTGAAAGTGGGATTCTTATCCATTGCAAGACTTTGAGAACTCTTGATTCACTTGAATTTGTTTTGGAGAACTTGAAGTTTGGTTGTCCCAAACACCTAACTTAGATGTTTGTACAATGGTTTACTTTGATCCAACAATTACTTGATTTTTTTCACCCGACTAGAGGACTACTTTGTCCTAATGAGTTTAAAAATCCTATGTAAACTATAAGAGAAAGTTACAATTTTCTTTGAGTCAACCATACTATAACTTGCCCAATACAAATTCGCAATGAAAGTTGTCCAACTTAGGATGCTTTTCTCGAAGACTTGTTTTTTAATTAAAAGTTCTTGGGAATTATCAATCTATTGAGCAATTCCTAACTTCTCTATTCTAGAGTATACGGGACTCTAGGAAATCATTTATGCTATAACTTGAAGCAAACTCAATAAATAAGTCAACTTAGACTTATTATCTTTTGAAGATTGAAAAGGTTTTATAATATCTTTCTAGGATGTTCAATTTAGTTATCTAGTTCTAAACGGCTAACTCTGGTCTTTTGCAAAAGGAATCAGATACCATATCTTAGCCAATTCCAAGATTTGTTTTAACAGGGCATTGAAGCATTTTTTCTATCTTTAATAGAAATAAGCTGGATTCTCAAAAAGATTTAAAGCAAATCTAAAACATCATCCAACCACAAGATACTTGTGTGGTAACCAATATCAGTGTGTCGACCTACTAAGGTTCTGTTGATGAGTTTTGTATTCAAATAATGCTTCACTTGAGACTAAGTTCAGGTCACATTCAGTCTTTCTGACTCCTTACTGGGAATGCAATTCTTGTGCATTTATTTGAGTCAAAATAGTGAAAATTTACCAAGTTATACTAGGAACTTGATGTTTGACTTAATCAATCAAATCCTTACTTGAAAAGATAAACTCAAAATCAAAGTACAACTTCTTTCAGAAATTAAAATATTTCCAAATTAACAACACTTTATCTTGAAGTGCTTCAAGAAGACCTTGAATGTTATTTACTTCATATCTTCTATTTCCTTGACCTTGAAGCTATCTTGAAGTATCTTCAGGTACTACTTTCATCCTTCTTGAATTAAACTCCTTCTTTGAGGTCTTAATTCCCTTGAGGATCAAACCTAACTTCAAGATCCAATTTAGAACTAAAAGATAATTATCATCCATGGTCCGATGTCCCATGCCATCTTTCCTACATCAATCTGAGTATAAAATATGGTGTCCCATACCACCCTATTTTATATTCACATTAATCTATGGGTGATACTTATCCTAAAGTCTAAACATCAATCTCTTGATAGAGTACCTTCATACTTCAATTCTTTTCGAGAGATTTGATGTTTCAGGTATTACCTCTAACTAGATTTTCTAGGTTTTTGATCCCTTCACATGATCCTGTCACGATCTTGTGCTTTCCTTGAGGAACTTAAAAAACATTTTGATGGATCATCCATCCTTCTTTGCTAGGGTTTTCAAATGAAAACCAATCAGAATTCCAAGTACTTGAATTTTCATAGATTCAAGTTCAATTGGTTTATCCTTGACCAATTTGTAGTGACAAGAGCTTTTGACTTCTTGTCTTTAGATTCCTTTCTTAGTGAAGCTTTAGGTACCTACCCCAGCTGGGACTTATACAGGAATCTCTCTACTACCTAAGTCTAAGCATTCACTCATGCTCTCTGGATTTGTACCAAAATCCCTTTAAGGATAGCAAACACTTATGTTTTACCTTCCACATACTTAAGTACCGTTTTCATGGTTGCAGGCTACATTCTTGGAATTGCTTCACGTTGTTCAAGCTTGGAACAACTTACTCTTTTCACAATTTTCCATTGGATAAATGGAACCTAAGTGAATAATTCCCAAAAGGAATTTTATTGCCAATACTTGGGCAATCTACAAAGTAGTTCCAATCGCATGTTCTTGGACAATCATGGCCAAGCTTGATCAAGTTTAGTTGATCTTGCGACTAAAATAAAGACTTAATATTTATTTTTTAAGTTCTCGGGAACTATGAAAAAGCTTCTTTGCTTACCTTCGGGATTTTTAGAGATCTTTTCCTGAACTTCAGTCCACGCATACGCTAATGCCTCTTAGATTCCAAAGCTAAGAATCTTTGATATACCTTTTAGGTCATATCACTATTTGGACTTAAGTAACCAATACTTGTGGTTTGGGAATTACTGGGAACTACTTGCTAACTAAGGAGTTTAAAGAATTTCATTCTCACTACTTGGGAGAACATTATTCTTCAAAGACTTGAGATTCCTTCTAGGGAATCAAATAACTTGAGAAAATGATTCATCATGGAATCTTTTGCAATGCTGGATTCTTTCAAACAATATCCAAAAACCTTACTGACTCAATCATATTCATTTCTTGAGTATTAAACTAGAGATTAAATATCACCTTTAGGATATGGTTTACCATGCCACTACGAAAGTTTAAGTTGAACTCTTATTTATGTGATATTAACTCCTATTCTTGAATTTGATACAAGATTCATTATTATTGGTCAATCTTTAGATATTACTAGAGTCCTTTAAACATATTTCACCAATCAAAATTATGTTTAAAGTCCAAGCATCTATTGATGATTGATCCAATAGTAATGCTACTATGAACACATAACTTGTGAACTTTATAGCTTGTTTTAGGAAAAGTTCATGGATTGGAGATCCATTTCTTGGAACTTTCTATTCCTAAATGAAAAGTAATGTAAGGAATTGAACTCACAACCTCTTCGTTAGGAATGTGATAGGCTAAGCACTTGCCCCAAAAGCCATGGTTGAGGATTACTTCCTAATCCTCCCTCTTAGGGTGTAGTTCAACCATCTCCTATCTATCAAGGGTGTGGTTCAATCATCTCCTTCCTATCACTTTATTACATTCTTCCCCCCTTGGTCAATCATTGTCCTCAATGATCTACTCTTGTATCCCTCTAGCCTCGGTGATCAGCCCCTTGAACTCCGTAGGTACTCTTGAATTGATGTCCTCAACCTCGCACAGTTTCTTGAACCTTGTTCACAACCTTGGTCTCTTGAACCCTTGCTCTCAACCTTGGTTTCTTGAACCTTCTTGCTCACAACCTTGGTGTCTTGAGCCCTTGTTCTCAACCTCACTCTTGAACCTTGTTCTCACCCATGTTTGGTATCTTGAACCCTCAATCAAGTTCTACCCATGGTTACCCAAGTGCTTTACACTTTCTAGCTGTCTCATTAGATTTGGAAAATTCTTTCTGAGAGCTTTCCAATGGTATCTTACATGCCTCAATCGGACCTATGAATTGAGAGATACACCTCAATCTTTGTTAAGCTAACTTGTGAAAGCGACGTGCGCTACTTTCTACCCTTTCATATAGAGGATGCCCAAGCGCCTTTTTTAGAGGCCATTAGGTCAATCCACATTTCCCAAGCCTTCTTCCTAGGCTTTGATACCAATGTAAGGAATTGAATTGACAACCTCTTGGTTAGGAATGTGATGGGCTAACCACTTTCCCGAAAAGCCATGGTTGATGATTACTTCCTAATCCTCCCTCTTAGGGTATAGTACAACCATCTCCTATCTATCAAGGGTGTGGTTCAATCATCTCCGTCCTATCACTTTATTACACTCTCCATACCGACGGTCCACCCAATGCATCAGTATGATCGGTGGAAATGCTTGGAAGAATCATGTTAGGCATACCAACGGTCACTAGACCGTCGGTATGACCATTTGAAATTGATTGTCCGTAAACATTTTCATTGTCGATATAGGTATCGGTATGAGCATTGCTAAATTCTTGGAAATTATTGGCACTCATATCAATGCCTATACTAGTGCCTATACTAGCACCGTGTTTAAAACATACCGGGATCCAAGAGCAAAAACTTGACATTTTGCATGTGTTTTGAACTGAGTAGTGCTTGTGTCGAACTTGCGTGCGTGAACTGAATTGTGACTTGCATTGTCTTGTCACACACACACACACACACACTCTCTGTGTAGATCTCGCATCTTGGTCAGTTATGCATGTACTCTTTCACCCTTTCTCTTTCTCTGTTTTTTGTTCTCTATTTTCTCTTCTCTTTGGTTTTCCAGGAGCTTTTTGGCATTGATCCTTTGGAATTTGATGAGAGATGACATTCAGTAGGCTTTGATGACAACCATCCAAAAGATTACATTGATGTAAGTGATTGTTTTGTTCTCTCTCTCTCTATCTCTCTCTCTCTATATATATATAGAGAGAGAGAGAGAGATTAAAGAGAGAGAGAAATAAAAAGAGATGAAGAGAGAGAGAGACAAAAGAGAGATAGAAAGAAAGAGACAAAGAGAGAGAGATAAAGAGAGAGAAAGAGAGAGAGAGAGAAAGAGATACATACACACATACTCATGTATATGCATGCATACATACACACACATATACACACATGCATACATACACACGCATATACACATGAATACACATACATATGCATACATACATTCACACATATACGTACACACACAGATGCATATTCATGCATATGCATGCATGCATACACGCATATACATACACACCCACATACATGTACACACACATACATATATGCATACATACTCACACCTATACACACACACACATACATATTACATACACACATGCATATACATACACATACATATGCATACACATGCATAGCATATACACACACATATGCATACATAGATATATATATACATACATGTACACAGACATATACATACTTATACACGTATAAACATATACAAACATAATACATATGCAAACATACATTCACACACATACGTACACACACATACATACACATATAAATACATAAATATAGAGTTGCAAAAGGTACTATATCAATAGATAGAGGTTCACAAGTCAATGGAAATGAAGGTCGACATTGAAAATATGCATCACATCTACCAAATAATTGATCAATAACTCACTCCAATAAGGGAGTTCGTGAAAGATCAACAACCGTTTCATGCCAACAATCGGTATTTTTGAATCCTACAGCTGCTTCCGATTGCTTGCTTTCATTTGGCATTGCACTTGTGGGCCAATTTTTCCTTCATGTAAAACATGTCCATTAGGAAAATATATATGATGTCCTTCAAAGAAATGTTTTCAAAGTGCTTTGGAGTAACGTGCTTCGAGTCATGGTCCGCATAGGGGAGAAGCATGGTAACCTGAAATTAATAAACTTGAACATTCACGATAACCAGTCCAATAATGAATCGTTCACATAAGTATGCCTTGCACTCACATGTCTCATCTTCTTATAGGTTGAGACATGTCCCGCACAGTAATCCCATCCCATAAAGTGTGCAGCTCTTCCACGCAGGGTGCAAGATATACATCCATGTTTTTTACCTTATACTTACTTGGCACAAGAGATAATAATAAATGAGCCTTTTTTGTGGCCAACCATGGTGGGACGTTATAGTTGACCAAACATATAGGCCATGTGCTCCATGAAGAGCTGCATAAACTGAATGGATTTACTCCATCCATAGCTAGGCCTAGACAATAGTTACGAGTCTCACTAACAAACTCTTGCCACTTATTATCTATGTGTTTCCACACATGAGAGTCAAGAAGCACTCGCATTACACCATTTGTAGACCTACTCTTTACATGTCCTGACATTAACTCGGCTATGGATTTGCATATGAACATACTCTTATTTCTTAGAATGATGGGAAAGTGGCGAAGAACCTTTGCGGGGACTGCTTTGCTCACAAGGTCTTCTCTAAACCTGTTTGCTCCACATGTTCGACATATGTGGAGATGCTCATAATCATTCCGAAAGAGAATGCAATCATTCAGACAAGTATGGATCCTGGTATAGTCCATTCTAATGGATTGTAAAAGTTTTTATGCATCTCCACATGTTGGAGGCATGTCATTGCCATCTGGCAAAATTTGATCTTTAAGAAGCTTGTAATAAGAAATTAGAATGATATTAGAAAATAAACTTATTTTGGTACATCAATGAAAGTTGATTTCAAATCCATTTACCTGAACAATTCAGAGACGCTATTATCTGAACATCCATAAATGGATTAAATATTGAGCATCATGAGTGATGCACATAGTACATATATCTTTGCCCTAGTGTACAATGGTCAATGTACAAATATCTTTGCCTCAGTGTACAATGGTCAAGAGGCTAGTCTTTGCATGTTCTCGTATTCTTCGTCGCCTTTTGATCGTGCAAATTTTGCGGTGTCCATGGAACCCAAGGCATCTTCTCCACCATCGTGATCTTTGTCCATCTCATAAAATGCTTCGAGCATTTCTTCCATGTGTTCATTCTCCATAATGCTACCAATACCTTGCACTTCTACCTCCCTCTTTGTTCTCTTCAGTCCACAAGAGGTTACCGGTGCAATGTCATTTGGGTCCACATGCTCACCAAGGGGACCATGTGAATGGTAGCATCGGTTTTGTAGTTGAATTTTTATCAAAGGATCCATATTCTCTAATATGTGCAATACAAATCCATCATGTTCGATAAATTTGATACTTGCACTGAGTGCAAGGACATGCCATTCTCTCCTCCAAATCCAAAGATGCCATCAGATACCATGTAGACATGTTAGAACATTTAATTCTAAAAACCTATTTTTTCTTATGAAACCTAAAAAACCTAATCCTATAGACCTAGACCTAGACCTAGACTATATGTATTTAGTCTATTTCTTTTTTCCTTAATTTTTTTCTTATATATTTTTAATGTAATTAAAAAACCCTTAAAAAATATTTTTTATATATTTGATTATATACATTAAAGAAACCTAAAAATTCTAAAGACCTATTTTTTATATATTTATTTTTATTGTATGTATGTAAAAAACCTAAAAGCCTAATCCTAAAGACCTTTGACCTAAAATATGTGCATATGTGTATGTATGTGTATATACATGTGTATGTGTGTATGTATTATGTGTGTATATGTGTATATATGTGTATGCATATCTAAAAAGCCTAAAAATCCTAATCCTATTTTTTATATAAATTTGATTATATATTGTACTTTTTTTCCTCTTTTTTTAAGAAATATATAATTATATACGTTAATATTAAACCTAAAACTCTATTTTTATATATTTAATTGTATATATGTAATTGTATATACGTAATTGTATATATGTAATTGTATATTTAATACACTAGCTCTTTTCATATTTATTTATCTATACTTAAATCATATTTTTTTTCTTATTTTTATTACTTTTTTTCTTATATATATTTAACTTAATTAAAAACCCTAAAACTATATTTGTTATATATTTGATTACATATATGTAAAAAACCTAAAAGGTTAATCCTAAATACCTAGAACTAAAACATGTATATGTGTGTATGCATGTGTATGTGTATATGTATTTTATTATATATGTGTATATATATGTGTATGTATACCTAGACCTAAAACATGTATATGTGTGTATGCATGTGTATGTGTATATGTATTTTATTTGTATATGTGTATATATATGTATAGATGTGTAAAAACCCTAATCCTAACGATGTAGGTCTAAAACATGTATATGTATGTATGCATGTGTATATACATGTGTATGTGTATATGTATTGTGTGTGTATATGTGTATGTGTATGTATGCATGTGTAAAGTGACTAAAACCCTAATCCTATGTGTATATGTGTATATATGTATATATGTGTATGCATGTGTAAAAACCCTAAAACCCTAATCCTAGTGACCTAGACCTAAAACATGTGTATGTCTGTATGCATGTGTACATATATGTGTATGTGTATATGTATTATGTGGGTATATGTATGTAGTCATGTGTAAATAGCCTAAAATAATCCTAAAGGCCTAAACCCTAATCCTAAGTGTATATGTGTATATTTGAATATACATATGTAAATAGCCTAATTTTTCCTAATCTTTATAAATATATGATTATATATGTTAGTATTAAACCTAAAACTCTATTTTTACATATTTGATTATATATATTTAATTCAATAAAAAAACCCTAAAACCATATTCTTATATATTTAATTTATATATTTAAAACACTAGATCTTTTTCATATTTATTTATCTATAGTAAAATCATAATTTTTTAATTAAATTTTTTCTTATATATATCTAATTTAATTAAAAAACCCTAAAACTCTTTTTTATATATTTGATTATATATGTAAAAAACCTAAAAACCTAATCCTAAAGACCTAGACCTAAAACATGAATATTTGTGTATGTATGTGTATATACATGTGTATGTGTATATGTATTATATGTGTATATGTGTATATATGTGTAAAAACCCTAAAAGCCTAATCCTAAGGACCTAGACCTAAAACATGTATCTTTTTGTATGCATGTGTATATATATGTGTATTATGTGTGTATATGTATGTATGCATGTGTAAACAGCCTAAAAACCCTAATCGTAAAGACCTAAACCCTAATCCTATGTGTATATGTGTGTATGCATGTGTAAAGAGCCTAATTTTTCATACTTTTTATAAATATATGATTATATATGCCAATATTAAACAAAAAAATCTATTTTTTATATATTTAATTATATATATTTGATTATATATATTTAATTTTTATATTTAAAACACTATCTCTTTTCATATTTATTTATCTATACTAAAATCGTATTTAATTAAGAAACCCTAAATGCTACTTTTTATATATTTGATTTTATATATGTAAAAAACCTAAAAATCTTAAAAACGTATTTTTATATATTTAATTTTATGGTATGTATGTAAAAAACCTAAAAGCCTAATCTTAAAGACCTAGATCTAAAACTTGTATATGTGTGTTTGCATGAATGTGCATGTGTGTGTGTGTGTCTATAGGTGTGAGTGTGTATGTATATACAACCCGCAGCTGAGGTGTTTGAACCTGGCATCCGTGAACATCATCAAATGTATACCAAAGCTAGCCAATGGACCACCACAGAGCCTACCATGTTCCTCGATCCAATTTCGGTGACACAGGTTCCCCTGCCAAAGGTGAGAGCGCATGAACAAGACTCTACTCCAGTAATAGGAGAATCATCATCAGAATCAGTGAAGAGTACAATTCAAACAGATCAGGTATGGGATATTCTCTCTAAGGCTACAATTACACTTCCCTTAGGGCAGCTACTCGCCTTGGTGCCCGGAGTTAGGGAGCAGTTTCAGCAACAGGTTAGTCCCGGATCTCCCGGTACTCTGGCGACTGTGAAGAGAGATGGTGGATGCAATCCAAAGATGAGTAGGTGCCGCTACAACCAGCTTCACACCAGCCAACTGAGACTTCAGAGTTGATTAGTAGACCCTTTGAGCTTCCTAAATCCACCAAAATATCAGCCAAGTACTTTGGAACATGTATCCCAAAAGTTTAAGTCAAGACAGGCTAGTTGCGAAATGACTAGCTCCCAAAACTTGCTATTTTTGGACATACACCTGCTGGAAAAAATGAACAGTGCTCTCAACCTGGAAGGAATTAGAAAAATTCCTTTTGGGCATAGCAAATAGACTTAGCAAGCTTCCTATTCCAAGTTAAAACACTTCAAATGATGGACTGAGCACTGAGAACAAGTTTCATCAAGTTCTGGAACATTCCCACAATTCTCGGGGCTCTGCAGAGATAGACCAGTAAGCAGTAAAATGCAGATATCTCCAAAAGTATAAATCCAATGACCTTGCAAATTTATATGTACAAACTAGACAGTGAGAGCTATCCAACGCACTTTAAAACTTTGAAAAAGGTTCAGTAAAACTCGAGATATGACCTTCTGAAGTTACTGCTCTTAGTGAGTATAGCAGAGAACAAAACAGAGAGGTAGATGATAATAAATGTATAGATTCACATATGATTACAACCACATTGGCAATGAATCTTTGCACAATGGGAGTAGAATGATAGAGCTATGGAGTAAGCTCTTCAATCTCTACAAAATGACATGAAGTGGTCACGTACAAGGCTTGCTAATCGCCTCTTCCTTCTTGATCCTTTTATAGCTATTCTTGGAGGGAGTTTTGAATTCAAATTCGAATGGCTCCACCTAAAAGTGATCCCCAAAGTTAGGAGAGATTCCCTCAGCTCAAAAATTCGTGATTTTGGTAGTTGGAGCCACGAATTTGCTTTTACATCATGGATGAGGTAAGCCATCCTTTTACTTTTTTCTTTTTCCATTTACAAGAGATAAAATGTACTCTTTTACAAGAGGTGTTCACATGACTACTCATGTGACTTACAAATGAGGATAATATCAAGCATATCAAGCATGTAGGCTTGGGCAAAATGCACCAACAGCTCCCCCTCAAGCCTAACATGCTTGGCCTCCAAATAAGTCTTCAATTGTCCTTGATTTCCTGCAAACCAATCATCAACTTGAATCTACTTAATTTCGTACCATCAAGAGCTTTCGTCAACATGTCTGCACATTGCATATCTGTAGAGACGTAGGATAGTTGAATATCCTTGCTCATTAGCTTCTCCCTTACATAATGGTAGTGGACTTCAATATGCTTGGTTCTAGCATGGTATACCGGATTAGCTGCTAGATGTAGTGAGCTTGTGTTGTCACCAAAAATGTGAGGTGTTGAAGAATGAAGTCCAAGATCTGTGTACAAAGATTTTAACCACATGATTTCTTGAGTTGCATTAGCCAAACCTCTATATTCAGCTTCAGTAGAAGATAATGCCACGGTTGGTTGCTTCTTCGATGACCAAGAAATGATTTTTGAACCTGCAAATGATATATACCCTGATGTGCTTCTTCTATCATCTTTAGATCCGGCCCAATCTGCATCTGAGTAGACCTTTAGCTCAATATCTGAAGTATATGAATAGAACAAACCTTCATTCATGGTCCCCTTTAGGTACTTGAGGACTCGCTTGGCCGCTTCCATATGTGGTCTTCTCGGCTTATGCATAAACTGACTCAATATGCTAACACTATAGCATATATCCACCCTTGTGAGTGTTGCATAGTTCAAACTTCCAACCAAGCTTTGATAGCTTGTGATGTCTTCAATTGGCTCTCCTTCATAAGCACTAAGCTTATGATTTTGCTCCATAGGTGTACCTGCACACTTTGTATTTTCCATCTTGAACTTGAGGAGCATGTCATGGACATACTTCCTTTGTGTGATGTATATACCTGAATCTGTGTAGATCAACTCCAATCCAAGAAAATAAGTGAGTGGTCCGAGGTCACTTATTTTGAACTCCTCCTTCATTTGACTCTTTACCTGTTTGATTCCTTCAAGATCATTGCCTGTGATAATAATATCATCAACATACACACATAAATAGATCACTTCAGATCCATTCCTCTTTATGAACAAAGAGGTATCCGCCTTGCTAGCTTTGAATCCTTGGTCCTGCAAATAAGTAACCAATCTGAAATTCCAAGCTCTTGGAGCTTGCTTCAATCCATACAAAGCTTTCTTTAGTTTGCATACATAGTTAGGATGATGTGCATCCTCATATCCAGGAGGTTGTGCCATATACACTTCCTCAGAAATCCATCCATTCAAGAAGGCATTCTTTACATCAAGTTGATAAAGATTCCAATTTCTAGATGCAGCAAGACTTATGAGAACCCTAATTGTAGGCATTTTTGCAACAGGAGAGAAAGTCTCCTCATAATCAATACCATGGGTTTGAGCAAACCCTTTAGCAACTAACCTTGCTTTGTGTCTATTTATACTTCCATCTGGATTCCTCTTGATTTTGTATATCCATCGAGATCCGATTATCTTCATAGATGGCTTGTTAGGTACAAGCTCCCAAGTGTCATTCTCCTTCAAGGCTTCCATTTCTTCATCCATTGCATCTCTCCAAGCTTTCTTGCTTTGTGCTTCTTCGAATGTGGTAGGTTCTTCATTGGTTGAATCCTTTGCAATGTAGATTGAGTGTTTGGTGACCAAAGAAGTATCATAACCAAACCTCTCTGGTTTCTTCTTCTCCCTCGAAGACCTTCTAAGTGGTTGATGTGAGCTCTCGGGTCCATATGTAGCATCCTGCATCTTTGCTTTACCTTTGTTCTTCCATAGCTTTAGTCTTTCCAAGTCTTCTAGGTCAATCTCCGAATCACTTTCTTCAATCTGCTTTGGCTCCTTTGGTTGAAGTGATGGAAAATCTTCATCCAAGTCATATGGCAGCTTCACTTTCCTGTCATCATCAAACCATGATTTGTTTTCATCAAAAATTACATCTCTACTCACAGAAAATCCTTTATTGGTTGGATTGTACAATCTATATCCTTTTTGGTTTTGATCATAACCAATGAATACACACTTCTCTGCCTTGGGATCCAATTTCCCTCTTACTTGAGAAGGAATGTGAGCATAGGCTAAGCATCCAAAGATTTTACAATGCTCTAGAATAGGTCTTCTTCCATTCCACACTTCATATGGAGTGGTTCCATCTAGTGACTTAGATGGAAGTCTATTTATGAGATATGTGGCTGTCGACACAACCTCTGCCCATAGGTAGTTCGGCAATCCCTTTTCATTGAGCATGGACCTTGCAGCTTCGACAATAGCTCTGTTCCTCCTCTCTGCTACACCATTGAGTTCGGGTGTATACCTTGTAGTGACTTCCCTTTTAATGCCTCTTTCATGCAAGAAGGCATCAAATTCAAAAGAGAAGTATTCTCCTCCACCATCTGATCTGAGTCGTTTCAAAGTCCTACCTGTTTGGTTTTCAACAAGAGCAATATACTTCTTAAAGCAATTAAACACTTCATCCTTGTGCTTCATGAAAAACAGAATGGTCCACCTGCTACAATCATCTATGAAAGACACATAATATCTTGAGCCTGATATAGATGGCTCCTTACTTGGACCCCACACATCCGTGTGCACTAGATCCAAAGGATTTTGATACATATATCCTTTCTTATTGAAAGGTTGTCTATGAGCCTTGCCGAGTTGACAAGCTTCACACTTATAAATCATGTGTTGCCTTGTGATATTAGGCAAACCAAGTACACTTTGGTCCCTGCAAATCTGTTTGAGTGTCCTCTCACCAATGTGAGCAAGCCTTTTGTGCCATATCTCCAACTCTGTTAGAGTTTGAGATCCATAGCTAAACAAAGCTATGTTCTTTGTATCTTCCACTTCAAAAGTGAAAAGCCTTCCTGTCTTTTCTCCTTTGGCAATCCTTCGAAAGCCTTGCCTTGGGTCTTCAACATATGCTCCAAATCGATTGAATCTAACCTGCAATCCTTTTTCAACAATCTGTCCAACACTTATTAAATTTTTGGTAATTGTAGGGACATACAAGACTTTGCTTAAGAGGTTCATATTCCCATCTGATGTCTTCACATTACCTATCTTCTCCACTGAGTGCTTTGTGTCATCTCCTGTCTGCACTTCATGCTTGTTATGAGGATCTTCCAAATCAGAAAGTAAAGCCACATTTCCTGCTACATGGTTCGAGCATCCCGAATCAATGTAAAATATGTGATCATCATCCTTACCCTTCTTCGTTGATAGATTCATAATCAATAATGAATCTTCTTGACTTTGGTCCTCTGCATAGTTATTGTAATCTCTTCTTCCTCTATGGCCACTTTGATAGTTGTTGTTGTTGTTGTAATTGTTGTTGTAGTAGTTGTTGTTGTAGCCTCCATTGTACCTGCCTCTATTTGATCCATAGCCACCTCTATTGAATCCTCTTCCTCTTGAGTTCCTCGGGTTCCTGAAACATTCTTCAGTAGTATGGTTAGATAAGCCACATATTTTGCAAGGTTGAGATGATTGGAATCTCCCCCTGCCTTGCTTTCCACTTCTGCCTCTTCCTCTAGCTCGTCCTCTACCTGCAAAGTTTGCTTGGAAAGAGCTTCCTTCATCTTCATTCTTTCTATTCTTTGACTTGTCCTTGACCTTAGCTTTATCAGAATATAAGGCAGAAGTTTGATTACCTCTTGAGGACTCACCACCTTTGCTAATCTTTGCTTCATGAGTGAAGAGTTGGCCCATGAGTGTGTTGAGGTCGGGTACATGCATATCCATGTATAAATCCATGGCTGTTGTGAATGACTCCCACTTGTCGTCTGCTTTGATTCCATTCATGATTTGTCTTATGATTTGCTCCTCTTCAATTACCTCTCCAATGCTTCCAAGTTGGTCGGAAATCTCCTTCATCTTTGTGACATAATCAGTCACATTTTGCTTCGGGCTTTTCTTCATTGTTGTGAACTCCATCCACAATTGGTTCTTCCTTGCTCGAGTGTTGGAAGAGAAGAAAGAAGCAAGTGCATTCCAGGTTTCTCTTGATGTCTTGCATCCCTTGACATGAGGTAAAAGAAAATCAGAGATTGAGTTTAGAATATAGGACCTTGCAAGTGCATCCTTCGAACACCAATTCGAAAGTCCTTCCACTTCTTCATGTGATGGTTGCCCTTTGTTCCTCATGGTTGGCATTGCTTCATCTCCGGATATGAATCCATATAGATTCCTCCCTTGAAGGTAAGCCTCCATCCTTAGAGACCATGCCGGATAGTTGTTTCGATCCAATTTGTCAATTGTTGAAGGAAATCCATCTCCCATGTTGCTTGACTATGCTCTGATACCACTGTGAAGAGAGATGGTGGATGCAATCCAAAGATGAGTAGGTGCCGCTACAACCAGCTTCACACCAGCCAACTGAGACTTCAGAGTTGATTAGTAGACCCTTTGAGCTTCCTAAATCCACCAAAATATCAGCTAAGTACTTTGGAACATGTATCCCAAAAGTTTAAGTCAAGACAGGCTAGTTGCGAAATGACTAGCTCCCAAAACTTGCTATTTTTGGACATACACCTGCTGGAAAAAATGAACAGTGCTCTCAACCTGGAAGGAATTAGAAAAATTCCTTTTGGGCATAGCAAATAGACTTAGCAAGCTTCCTATTCCAAGTTAAAACACTTCAAATGATGGACTGAGCACTGAGAACAAGTTTCATCAAGTTCTGGAACATTCCCACAATTCTCGGGGCTCTGCAGAGATAGACCAGTAAGCAGTAAAATGCAGATATCTCCAAAAGTATAAATCCAATGACCTTGAAAATTTATATGTACAAACTAGACAGTGAGAGCTATCCAACGCACTTTAAAACTTTGAAAAAGGTTCAGTAAAACTCGAGATATGACCTTCTGAAGTTACTGCTCTTAGTGAGTATAGCAGAGAACAAAACAGAGAGGTAGATGATAATAAATGTATAGATTCACATATGATTACAACCACATTGGCAATGAATCTTTGCACAATGGGAGTAGAATGATAGAGCTATGGAGTAAGCTCTTCAATCTCTACAAAATGACATGAAGTGGTCACGTACAAGGCTTGCTAATCGCCTCTTCCTTCTTGCTCCTTTTATAGCTATTCTTGGAGGGAGTTTTGAATTCGAATTCGAATGGCTCCACCTAAAAGTGATCCCCAAAGTTAGGAGAGATTCCCTCAGCTCAAAAATTTGTGATTTTGGTAGTTGGAGCCACGAATTTGCTTTTACATCATGGATGAGGTAAGCCATCCTTTTACTTTTTTCTTTTTCCATTTACAAGAGATAAAATGTACTCTTTTACAAGAGGTGTTCACATGACTACTCATGTGACTTACAAATGAGGATAATATCAAGCATATCAAGCATGTAGGCTTGGGCAAAATGCACCAACAGCGACTGCAACAATACAACCGGAAACTGATTCTACGGTGGATCATTCTATCCCCCTAATCACTGTCTGGCATAAAAATCACAAGATTATGCAAGTGGTAATTGATGGTGGTTCTGGTGTGAACATAGCGACTGCAGCTCTCTGCAAGAAGTTAGGGTGGACCCAAATCGAGCCCGTTCAATTCTTTGTCAGAATGGCGGATCAATCCTGAGTTCATCTGGTGGGACTCGTAAGGAATATCTTGATTACTCTGCAGGGCACCATGTTCAAAATGACTTTTGTAGTCTTATAACTACCAGAATCCAGCCTCGATTACAATCTCCTTTTTGGTCGACCATGGTTGAAACAGGCGAGAGTTATACAGGATTGGTCAGCACAGGAACTGACTTTCAAAGACAATCACTGTAAATATGTTGTCAAATTGGATGCCATTCAGCCCTGCGAACTTCATGCCAGACCATATGTAGCAGAACCGGTCCACATGTTGGATGGCTTATCTGACGACGAAGAAGAAGCGTTTCTGAAGAACAATAAAGATCTGATTTCCTTAGGTACTGTAGATCTACAATCTGTTGCAGACCACTGGAGTCCGGTAGCCTGTACGGTTGTTCCCGTGACCGGAGACACAGATGTAGATGATAATGTTGCTATGGATGAAGCTACTCTACAACAACTTTTACAGTCAGCTGATGATCCGAGAAAACCTCGTCAATTCTATGTCTCGGAAGACCAGTTAGTAACCTATAACTTGGGTGATGAAAGCAACCCGCGTCCTGTTAAGATTAAGGCGGGGTTGTCCGAGGCATTTCAAGAAGATTTGATCTGACTCCTGCGTGAGTTTTTTGATGTTTTTGCGTGGGACTATTGGGATATCAAAAGGTCTGGACCCGCGGATCTATCAACATCGGGTCGTGCTCAAACCAGAGGCAAAGCCAATCAAACAATCCAGTTACCGAATGAACCCCAATTATGCACCACAAGTCAAAGCAGAACTCGACCGATTGTTGAAGGTGGGATTCATTGTACCAATCGAACACGCTGAATGTATCTCTCCGATCGTGATTGTTCCAAAGAAAAATAAACAGCTTCGAATCTATGTGGATTACCAAAAATTGAATGCCACCACAATACCCGATCCATTTCCTCTCCCCTTTCTTGACACAATGCTTGACAGAGTAGCTGGACACGAGATGTATTCCTTTCTGGACGGATACAGTGGTTATAACCAGGTCAAAATGGCCGAACAAGACATACCGAAAACATCTGTCATTACGAATTGGGATGTGTATGCTTGTACAGTCATGTGGTTTGGCTTAAGGAATGCTCCAAGCACATTTCAACGGTGTATGCAAAAAATTTTTTCACCATATTTAACTACTTTTATGCAAGTATATTTGGACGACTTCTCCTTATTTGGCAAGATTGCAGCGCGCTTGCATCATTTACGGTGCTGCTTTGAGAAATGCCGTGAATACCGGTTATGCTTGAATTCGATAAAATCTGTGTTTGCGGTTTCTTGTGGCAAACTCCTTGGCCACATTATGCAAGGTATACAAGTTGACCCAGACAAAGTTGTAGCCATGTTGCAAGCACCAGTACCCACCACACCAAAAGAAGTTATGTGATTCTTGGGACAGATTCGGTGGCATGGTCGCCATTTACGGTGGTTAGCCCATTTGGCAACCCCACTTAATCGGCTAATGACGAGTACTCCACGATAGTTCGAATGGACTCTAGAATGCCAAACTGCCTTCGATCGTTTAAAAGGATTATTGACTCAGGCCCCTATTTTGCAACCCCCGGATTGGGAACGCCCGTTCCATGTCTTTGTCGATGCATCGGATATAGCCATTGGAAGTGTTTTAATGCAGCGAACTGATAAGTGGTTCTGGCCTGTCTATTACGCTAGTCGTCGACTAGCTTTGGCTGAAAAGAATTATTTAGTGACCGAAAGAGAATGTCTCGGATTGGTGTACTCTGTGAAGAAATTCCGGCATTATTTACTAGGCCAAAAATTCACCTTTCATGTGGATCATGCCGCACTTGTATATCTGGTCCAGCAGCAACATTTAGGAGGTCGCTTGGCTCGTTGGATTTTATTACTACAGGAGTTCGATTATGAAGTGATTCATCGATCCGGCACCGCACATGCATTAGCAGATTTTCTCTCTCGGTTGGATTCCGGTGAAGCTCCAGTGGGTGTTGATGACACCCACCCAGCAATTTACATTACTGAAATGGCTCGTGAGGAATCTGCAGACCCTCCTGGGCCACCTACCTACTATGATCAGTTTATTAACCTTCCTTACTGACGGATGTCTTCCCCCTCACACTCCTCCTGCTATGCGACGGAAAATTGCAGTTTACAGTCACCGATTCCGATTGATTGTCAGACAATTGTACTACATAGATCATACTTGTGTCTTACTTTGTTGTATTCCACCCCATGAAGTACACTCGGTTATGGCTATGGCACATTCAATACCCTCCGGTGGACATTTTGCAGCAAATCTTAAACACTGAAAAATTCTGCAAAGTGGGCTTTGGTGGCCTACCATGTACAAAGATGTAGTTCAGTTTGTGCAGCAGTGTGACACTTGTTAGCGATCTGGCCAGCCATTACAACACCACTTCTTTCCTTTGCAACCTGTATTACATTTGGAATCTTTCCAGAAGTGGGGTCTTGATTTTATTGGACCAATCACACCTCCAGCGACCCTTAGCAACTATCGCTACATTTTTACCTGCACAGATTACGCTACCAGGTGGGCAGAAGCTTGGGCCTTACGGTCCGCTATAGCTGTTTCGATGGCAAAATGCCTGATGAAGGACGTATTCCCGCATTATGGATTACCTCTAGAACTTGTGAGAGATCAAGGAACACACTTTGCTAACAATTTAATACGAGTACTACCGCACACTTTTCAAATTCTGCATAAATTCAGTTCACCGTACTATCCTCGTGCTAATGGCTTAGCGGAAAGTACCAACAAGACGTTGTTGAGTATGCTTCGCAAATTGATCGTGGAATCACCAGAAAGATGGGATCAATTACTACCTGCAGTCTTATGGGCATACCAGACTACATACAAAGTTACAACCGGACTGACTCCTTTCAAGCTTGCTTATGGGTTGGAAGCAATCGCCCCAATGGAAATTGTAGTGCCCGGCTTACGCGTGGCCATCACTTAGAAATTGTTACCCGTAGATTCTTTGCGATTTCGGTTGGATGCACTCAAAGCTTTGGATGAACATCGCTGGGAAAGTTTGCTGGTTCTTCAAGAACTGCAGTTGCGGCAAGCCTGTACCCATGATCGGTTTCTCAAGACTCCACTTTTTTCGGTGGGCCAACTTGTGTTGTTTTATAATGCTAAGTCAAATCGTGCTACTGGGAAATTTAAATTACGGTGGTTCGGTCCTTACCGAATTAGTGAACAAGTGGGACCAGCTACTTTTGGTTGACTACCTTGACCGGCGTTCCTCTTGCTAAAGTGATCAACGGTTCAAAGTTGCGGCCGTATCACCAAGCGCCTGATTTTCGCTGACGTATCCTTCGTTTTTCCGCATGTCACTTATCTCCTTTTTATTTCCATATTTTGGCTGAATATAAATAGTAAACTTCCTTGTTTTGCTATCTAATTATGGTAAATCACCACCCTATGTTATTGATTCTACACATGCATGCACGCCATAATTATGAAGGTTATCATCTCAACACCGCGCGATGATTAGGATTTGCGATCGCCTCTCGTCGCCAAGTGTCTACTTAATCTTCTTCTTTTCCCTGTTAATCGCTATTGTGTCTGTGTGATCTGTGCACTGTGTTTTCTGTGTTCTGTGTATTCGTGTTCTTGTGACTTCGCGTGCGCATCATGGAAGCATTAGCCAATTTCGCTACCTTTCGTGATGGACTCCCTCAGGACGTGAGAGAGTTCTTGCGTATCCGTGGCCTATTGAACTTCACTGAATTGCCTTGGCATTGAGTGGAGTGTCAACCCTTTTACGCGCACATTATTGCTGCCATTGTTGCCACATCTGCCACCGAGCAGACTTGGCCGATCACATGTTTACCAAACCGTGTCGTCATCACCTTAGCATCGTTCGCTGAAGCATTTCGTTTGCCCATCAAAGGAGTGGAGAATGTTCCTCTCCTTCCTCTTGCTACTATGGTAGAATTATTTCCTCGAC
The DNA here is from genome assembly GCA_020310875.1 of Ceratopteris richardii. Classification (NCBI taxonomy): domain Eukaryota; kingdom Viridiplantae; phylum Streptophyta; class Polypodiopsida; order Polypodiales; family Pteridaceae; genus Ceratopteris; species Ceratopteris richardii. Next base: position 95,700,244 of record CM035413.1, on the reverse strand, counting down.
ACTCATCGAATGAGTATGCCATTTTGTATCGCCCTGACCCTGAACGCATTGTATTACAATTCTTAGTAGCTATCCTTAATTTACATAAACATCTTTACGGGATTTCACGCCCATTTTATTCGATGAGTGACATGGCTTCTCGTGAGCCTGTTAAATTTGCCTCTTATTATTTCTAGCGCATTCACCGTGAATGCGTTACGGTTATTAAACATGTTAAAAAGGGTGCCATTCAAGGCGTGCAACCTCCACCTAATGCACCGTTCTTACTGCATGAAGAATCCACTCTGATGCTTGAAGATGTCGACGAGGATGAGGATGAAGATCTCTTCCAACTCCTTCTCCGAAAACGTACCCGCATAAGACGGTCTAAAAGTCAAGTGCAAGGTTCCACCGCAGCCAATGAAGAAGAGATCTTCCATGACACCGCAACGTCAATCCACCTTGATTCTTCCAACCACTCTTCTCCCATCCGGCAACAGGAACAAGGCGTGTCTACTGCTGAGACCGAAGCAAGTTCTTCTCGAGAGGATTCTCGGTAGCAAACCCTAGAAGGTGTGCAAGTTATTGTTGTGGAAATTCTCGATGAATTGATCGCTTTGGTGGATACAACAATTAACCGAATTGAAGCAACTACGCAGCAGAATCCCGGAATAGTGGTGGTGCCCAACACTCTTATACCCACTCCTCCACCAATGCCTCCGGTCGAGCCCATTGTCCCCGTTCAACCTCTTGTCCCTGAAGCACCGGATTCCTCATCCTCTTCGCCTAATTATTCTCCACCATCCTCCAACCACCTCTTATCAGCCTCTTCATCCCAGCCACTTCCTCCTCCTCTTCTTCCTGTGATTCCCATGTTTACAGAATTAGAGTCGATGGGTCGTATGTTGATCCAATTCTCACAGCAGCTCCCGATGCAACTCAAAATGGTCATTGATAATATTCGTCACGAATTGCAGCATAAAGTCGATATCCAAGAAGCAAATATTACTCCATTGCAAGAAGAAGTGGATGCAGTTAAGGCAGAAAATCATGGCCTACACTTACAAATTCAACAGCTTCAAGATCAGCTAGCACAGAAAGATGCTTTTCTGTGTCAAAAGGATACAGAACTCAGCACGATGAAGCAAGAAATCCTTGATAAAACAGATGCAATGACTGCCATAGGCAATGAAGTACATAGCATGCAGGAAGCATACAACATTTTAGAAGAAGCCTCTCAGTCTCTGGCGAGTAATGTACTTAAAGCGGAGGTAGAGCTTCATAAAACTACCAAAACCCTGTTCAAGCGTGATCAAGAGTTACAGGAAGAGCTTGGCAGGTATCTCCGTTTAAAGAAAGAATTTGAAGGAGCACAGAAGGAAATAGCAGCTTATTACAAGACCATGCAGTTCCGGTCTGAAGAACTAGAGAGAAGAGAAAAGCAGCTCGGGTATCAGAATAGATAAACAGATTGAAGACATGAAATTGAGTCGTGATGCAGCCCTTGCAAATGATTTCTACCTGCAAGAGGCATTTTTGCAAACAAAGGCTGATATTTTAATGAGTCAAGTGATTGCCGCAAGCTCTGTTCATACTCATGCACAGCTAGTCGAACCGGAAACCTTAAAACTGATGCTGGATACTTTGAAGCAGAAGATTTCTAGAACTTTTAAATTAGCTCGCACCATGTACATACAGGGTATCGTAGATGAGCCCTAAATTCTGTTTACGTTGTGGGTTCAAGTCCACCGTGCGTGCTAGTGTAAGCCGCCGGATTGGCATATTGTAATTCCCTATTTTTCATATACCACACGAACCGAAAGGTCGATTGCGAAGTGATGTATCTGTTTATCAACTAATGAAAAGACATTGCGGTGACGCTTCGGCAATGACGAGCAGTATCGCCAGACTGTCTGTCTGGGCGATTGCGATCTGCAAAGTCACCGTAGTGCAGTATTCGTGAACTCTGAGTATTGTTGTTCTTATCGCTGTGTAATTACATTTAATTTGTGATTGATACAGTAAGATTAAGTGCGGATAATAAGTCTGCGTAACGAAAAGGAATAACTTCTGCGTTATGTACGGTGAAAGTATTAACCCGAGCATGAACAGTAAATTTGTGAGAGGACTAACCAAAGTCTTGAAAACAAATTGTATTAAACAGAGTTTTGAATGTTAAGGTACTGCTGATTGAATAAGATAATTGGGAAAATCAAGTTACAGGGCCTCTGATTTATCAGACCCCTACCACTCCCAAGAACCCACAAGAACTTAAAATGCCTGTAATGTAAATGCGCATTTTAACACTTCCTAGGATTGGAAGTAGTATACACAGAAAAGGATATGTATCCCAATAAAATAAACTATGTGAAAGGTATGCTTGGTAAGTCCAAGATGGAGAACTCGAAGTTGCAACAACACCAATGGAGATGAATCAGAAGCTAAGTGCTCATGAAGGAGAGAAAATTGAAGAATAACTAGTTATCAGAGCTTAGAGGGTAGTTTCAATTATGCCATACTGACTAGAGTGGACATTTTCTATAGTGTAAGTGTCCTAAGTCAATTTATGGACACTCCTAAGAAAGCTCTCACATGGAAGAAGCCAAGAGGATACTCAAATGCTTGATGGAAACCAGCAATCAAGGTCATTATTACCCATATACATTTGAAATACATATCAAAATCTTCTTTGATGAGGTCGGGAAAGGAAGTCCTAAGGTGATGGAAAAGTTGAGAGAGGCATCAAAAAGCTATAAAAGTACGTGAAGAGTCATCAAATGTACGAAATTCTTGTAGGTCATTGAAGACTAGGAGACATATACTCAAGGAGGCTCAAGGAGAGAGTTGTTTGAGGCCCAAGAAGTTGAAACAGAGTAGTCAAAGCTAGGAAAAATGCACCAGAAGGTGTTACATGCATAGGGGAGGAGCAAGGAGGAGCTACTAAGCCCACATTCCCTCTAATCTCTTATAGGTATAGACATAGTCTGGTTGTAATAGTTGTAACTCCTTATTTACATATCCAATTTAAGATATTTAAACTGAATTCTATAGCTTATAACTATTTCTTACTTTTCCTAAGAGGGCTTTTTGAAATGAGTTTTGTGTGCAGAGAAATCACTGTATCTCTGTAACCCTGATTTCTACATATCCTACATCTTTGCATAGTCTATTTTGTATAGAGTTTTTAACTAACCCAAATAGATCCATTTGAGGTGTTCTATAGCTTGTTGGAAATCTTATGAACCATAATACGTGTAGCTAAAAGATTTGGTGATTTGGATTAGTGTAAGGTAGGTGAATCAAATTTTTGTTGTAGGATAGTAGAAAAGATGTATGAAGGGACCTAGGTATTGGGTTTATTTCACTTCTAGTGTGAAAATATGAGGGATTGAATTCAATCACAAATTGTGGTGAGCAAGTCAAACAATAGGAATGGTTTGTATCCTTATGTATCACTTCCACTTCCTTACAACTAGAGCTTCCATATATTAGAAGTATCTACACTAGGTGGACCACCTTTTTGCCCTTGTCAGGAGTCATACTAGTCCCTCATCCTCCATTATTTTCTCCCCCCATAGGAAGAGGACAATTCGATTGTGCATGATTAGGAGACCAACACCTAAAACACAAGTTTTCCCTCTTTTTTCCTCTCATACTACTTAGTAGGTAACTTGGGCCCTTGTGGTCTTTGTTTCTTTATGAACATTTTTCCCCATAACTATTTTCAGCTTAAATTTATTTGTAGTATTAGGTTTGAGGGGCTGATCCATCTCCATAGGAGTGTTTTGAGGGTGGTTATGATCCTCATAGAACTATGCATATTTGATCACCTTCTCAAATGTTTTGGGCGTTTTTAGTCTCACTTCTCTCTCTAGGGCCTTATCGAAGCCTCTTACAAACCCCTTGTCTTGTGAAAGTCATCTAATCCCTTAAGCTTCAAAATGATTTGTTTGTAGTGGGTTATGTAGATAGACAACAATCTACCCCACTCTATAATCCTATCCTACTCGTCCCTATTCCTCTCTTCCTCATTCTCAGGAAGAAACTCTTTTCAAGAAAAGGTTTTCAAAATGAGTCCAATAAGTAAGGATAGAATTGGCCTCCTTGAGGCTCATCCACCACTTATAAGCATGTGGGCCAAGTGAGAGACTCGCTTCAAGCCCATGATACTCATGTGGGGTGCAATTCAATTGATGGATGTTTTTTCACTTTTTCAAGAAAGCATAGACTGCATCCGTATTTCTCTCATGATCATCCCTCATAAACGTTGGTGATTTGAGATCTTTGAGGAGGTGAGTCTCCTTGAAGCTCTCTCCATTATGTTTTCTAGGTTGGAGGATATCCTTCCCAGCCCTCTCAAGAGTACGAAGAGTAGAAATCTCTCTTTCCTTCCCAGCTAGGAAAGAGGTAAGCTGAGTTTCTAAAGAGACCATTTTTCTTCTTAAGT